>OX411307.1:87993389-88183269 GCA_948150685.1 Rhaphigaster nebulosa | reverse complement strand
AAAGAAAGGAGCGAGGTAGGCTCCCTAAAATGATGATGGAGGGATACCCAGGAGGAAGAAAGAGAGGGAGACCTAGACTTCGTTGGCTGCAGGATGTGGAAGAAGACCTTCGGTCGTTGGGTGAGGACGGACGGAGAAGGGCAGCCGAAGATAGGACTGAATGGAAGAGGATCACTGAGGAGGCCAAGGTCTTGCAAGAACCATAGCGCCGTCCGATAAGATAGCCATTCAGTTCATAAAAATAATGTACATTTTTCCTCACTTCGTTAAGTGATTCAGCGCTCCAAGCTATATCTGTGGCCTGTGCACCATTAAGAGTTTCCCTTCATATTGATAATTTTTTAAAATTATTAATACATTTTTTGGATGGTGAAATGTCAGTAAATAGTGCTAACACAAGGTAGCATATTAAAAAAACCCTAATACATTTTGCTTAATGCAGGGAATACTAGTACTGGTACTGGTATTGGGGTGGGGGAAACTAGTCCAGCAAGTGGGCCTTGTGATCCTTTTTTCCAAACCATGGCGGCAGCCTCTAGGTCGCCGCCCCGTACTTAACAAAGAGTGAGTGTCGTGATTTATTTCTTTGGATCACCGCGAAATAAATATTGACTGACTCAGGTGGGAATTGAACTCACAACGTTCCGGGCACTCTGGGATTCTCGACCCAACGTGCCCGGCCATCGCGTACTCTAATACAGGAGGGTACTATTTGCAAAAAAGGAGCAGTAAAATTATGGAATACTCAAAATAGTTCACAAACGGCTTCTATGTCGAATAAATTGAAATAGAATATATTCAAAATATTCTATTCCATTATTTGTGTTGATTGAACTTTTAATTGAAAAATATTAAAATATTTTAGGTGTGGATAATAAATAATAGTGCTAACTGTGTTACATTCATACCGTATTTACAAAATAAAAACTAACAGAAGAAGTACCAAAAAAATAAAATACATATTAATTAAATGCCCTTAATACATATAATTATAACTGGAATTACTATTAAATAATAATATTTTTTTGCTTTTAAATGCTATTATAATTTTTATCAAGCCTGACTGATTATAAATTTCCTGTGTTGACTTATTGTTAATGCAGTAATTTGAATATTATCAGACCAACATTTAAGAAAAAAAAACTTTTAAGCTGAAACTTGAAACAAAAGTCAGATCATGATTGACCAGCTAAAAACAAATAGTAATATTCCTAGAGCCTCTGAAACCGAATTTGTTGATAATCGCCCTTCAAGGATATTCAAGGAATAAGATTTCATTTAGTTCTGCATTTCGTTTTCTTAGCAACTCGAACCCCATTTAAATATGCCACGACCCATTGAACTCTTATAACAATCGTTTTATTATGTTTTTTTTTATTATTGTGCATGTACTACACCATATATATATATATATATATATATATATATATATATATATATATATATATATATATATAGATATTTTTTTGTGTAAGTATATGAAAATTGGTTTAAAATAAAATGAGCAGTTTCATCTTATTTATTTTTCAAAATAAGTTAGTAAATAAAATTTCGGTCCGCTAAAAAATTGTCTATAAAGGGGCCAGGCTGCAAACAAAACCACTTTTGTTTTCTATAATATATATTTGTCTATAACGATACTTTATGACGCCGAAAACAAACCTTTTTTTTTTTTTTTTTTTTACTCAAAATACAATGACGAATTTATTTCAGAATATTTATGCTACGACTAATGACAGCATGGCTGAGGTTAACAAATATTGAGTCGACGAATTCACTTAATCGTAGCAGACAATAACAAGGACCCCATGCGTCGTGTGGTAATTCATTTAGGATTCCGATATCAGTGAGAGTTCTATCTGGCAAAGGTCCAACTTTTTTTTTTTTTTTTTTTTTTTTTTTTTTTTTTTTATAAACAGAATTTTTCGAATACGGGCCAGTAAATATTCAGAAAAAGAAGGGCATACTTAAGACTGTAAGAAATTTTAATTCGAGAATTTGCCAAAAAAAAAAAAAAATTTAAATCGAGGCTTTCACAAACCATTTTTATTTTATTCAGCAATGATCTATTAAGTCCTTTTCTAAGAGATATAATACTATTATTAATTTGATATGATTAAAGCTAGATGAAATATCGCTTTGGGGCTGAAATTAATACAAAATAATTGAGCAGAATAAAAATTAGTAAAATAGTTTAAGGTATAGTAAAAATAGTAATAAAGTTTTTATTAATTTACAAATTACTGTTTATATGATTCTTATACTCAAGCAATTTTCGAGGGGGGGGAGGGGAGGAGGAAACAGCCTAAACATATTAAATTAACAGAATTTTTGGATTTTTTATGGGTTTCTGAGTTAACGAAGAAATTCTGTCGTAGAATATTATCATTATTTTACGACGATTTTAGCATTATCCAAGTTTTATTTCTTAAAAAGGGGAATTTTTTTAATTTAATTATATTTAAACACTCATAAAGGAAGTATACAATAATAATTAATTAGTAAAGCTACCTTCAGTGGAATGCCAACTATATTTGTAATAGTGGAGAACAGAGAATACCAAGTCTTGAATCAAATACCTAATGCCCTACGGTTGCAAGGACTTAACAGTACTAAGTCCAGCAAGCCGTAATTAAATTAAGAATTATTTAAAATACCTTTTGAAATAGCGGGATACCTAATTGGCTGTCCATAATTAAACTTAATACATTAAAATTATTGGTAAAGAAATATCGTAAGCATTCAATAGTACTAAAAAAGGTTTTGCTCTAGCCTTTATTTTCTAGGCAATCAAAGATTTATCCTTGTTTCTGAGGTAAATAAATTATACTAGAATTCGTGATTTTTAATTTCCTATGGAAAAGCCTATTGTTTTAATGGACAAGTCCATTGAGCGAGTCGTGATAAAATATTGCCGAACAGTCGGCAAAAACCAAGATGGTCCAAGTGTTGGTCAAAAATAACACCAAAAATAGTAGAAACTTTCATTGAACGCCGACGTTTCGACCCACATTGAGTTAAAAAGCTTGTAGGCAAATGAAGACTATTTCAGCAGAATTTAAAAACATCTTTTTGAAAATGAATAAAACCGATATAAATGATGACGAAAGTTACATCAGGGTCTACTTAATTAGTTGAAGCATTTTAAAATTAATTTTGACCTATCATATACATATATTCAATCACTCATAAAGTAAATACCTAAGATAAAATTTATTGTACCTACCGCAAATGTATAGCAAATTCTTTAAGATTTAAACAATTTTTATAATAAAATTAGAAAAGAAAACAAAATTAAATACAAATTTAATAATTTTCTAGATATTTAAAGTTTACCATGTTCTGAACAAACCCAGTGCTTTTTCAGAAACAAAATAAAATATTATTGGAAACATTCTCTATTCGTTTCGAATTTAAATAAAGCGTATATAAATAAAACAAATCTCTGGATAACAAAGCTGCTTCCAGGAATAAATTTAAAACAACAAAGCTAGGTTTATTTGCATGAAAAGTTTAATATTGGTTTCGAAAAAAGTTATATTGGAACTGTTAGATACACCTAGAGGGCTATTTCTATAAAATCCCCGGTAGATTCATAAATAAATACAGCTGTTATTTATAACATATTTTATTTACTGTACTATTTACTCTTATAAAAGTAAATACACAATTTAAGACTATCTATAATTATAAAATCAAAGTTTCTTTTAAAAACATTATCAAATCATAACCTACAAAAAAAAAAAAATAATAATAAAATAGCATAATATATAGTTTATCACACCGAAATATTTAGTTCACAACAATCCAACTGACATGGGTTTAATTAAAATTAAAATTTATTGGATAATTAACGAAGAATTATTGTTTTGTTATTCATGTTTCGTTATTAAAAGCATTTTTATTCGTTAGCTTCATGATTAACTTTCATTTAATCTTAAGATTTTATATAAGAAAAAGGAATAATTTTTTGTGAACTAGCCTAAACTTTCAGTGATATCCGTATGAAAATATCATTTATTTTCCATAGTTATATACTACTGCCGAAGTCATTTAAAAGTAGTGTTCAATTTAATTCAAAGATGTAAAAGCTTTTCATGAACGTTATTATAACGCAATTGATGTACAGTTTTTAATGCTTCTTCACTTATTTTCTAGCTTGCTTTTTTATTTTTTTTGTAGGTCATCTTTTTTTTTTTGTTTTTTTCATATTTCCATATTAAATGTTTACATATTTAAATATTTAATTTTAAAAATGAGAAAACTTTTGTAATCATTTATAAAAAAAAAATCTGGTGCGGTGCGCTCATCACACAACTTTCCCTTACCGCCCTATAATAATTATCTTTTTAATATAATTCTAAAGGGTTCACATAAACAATACTTGAAATAAACTCAACAGCATTCAATTCTTCTCCCACTTAAGTACAATAAAATAGTTTTTAAAACAATTTTAGTACAACAATTCTGTACAATACCTATATATTTTAACTTTGTCAAGTTGCAAATATATTTTAAAAGTTGCTGGTTAAGTTTCTATGGAAACATTTTCTTTCCATTAAATAATGTGAAAGTAGAAATTATTAAGTTAATTTCCGTTTTTGTATTCTTAAATTACTTTATTACAGAGCGTATTGTTTACAACAGATTGGCGAATTGGTGGGAGGAGATTCGGTGGCATCTATCTCCTTTCGGATGCGCTCGGTTATCCATCTATTTTATGCTCCTCATAAAATACACTGTATCGTTGCTAATACTTGTCCGATTTTGATGATTTTTTTTTTTTAGATAATTTCATAACCTTTCATATAATTCTGTACATAATTTACTATAAATTGCATACTTTTTAAGCCATGCGAAAATAAAATATTCTTTTCATAACTTTTTTTCCTGCATTTTCTCGGTGATTTACTACATAAATGAAAAATTAAAGGCCTTTATGAAGAATAATTTAGGCAAGTTTAATCAAAATCGTTAGAGCCGTTTTTGAGAAAAATGTAAAAAAGTGTAAAATCCATGATAATATAGCTAATTCCGGTTAGTCCGATGCGCTGTATCTTTGCTATTATTGTTCCGATTTTGATGATTCCTTTATTCTTTTTTAGATGATTTTATTACCTTTTATAAAAGTCTATAGATAAATTACCGTAAAATGCATACTTTTTAAGCTATGCGCAAATATAATATTCTTTTCATCATAACTCTTTTCCCTACAATTTCTCGGTGATTTACTTCATAAATGAAAAGTTAAAGACCTTTATGGAGAATAATTTAGGCAAGTTTCATCAAAATCGTTAGAGCCCTTTTCGAGAAAATTGTAAAAAAGTGTAATATCCATAATATAATAGGTATTTCCGGTTAGTCCGATGCGCTGTATCTTTGCTAATACTGGTCCGATTTTGATGATTCTTTTATTGTTTTTTAGATCATTTAATTATCTTTCATACAGGTGCATACATGATTTACCATAAATTGCACGCTTTTGAAGTTATGCGAAAATAAAATATTCTTTTCTTCATAACTTTTTTTCCTGCATTTTCTCGGTGATTTACTACATAAATGAAAAGTTAAAGGCCTTTATGAAGAATAATTTAGGCAAGTTTAATCAAAATCGTTAGAGCCGTTTTTGAGAAAAATGTAAAAATGTGTAAAATCCATGATAATATAGCTAATTCCGGTTAGTCCGATGCGCTGTATCTTTGCTATTATTGTTCCGATTTTGATGATTCCTTTATTCTTTTTTAGATGATTTTATTACCTTTTATAAAAGTCTATAGATAAATTACCGTAAAATGCATACTTTTTAAGCTATGCGCAAATAAAATATAATAATAATAATATATAAAATATTCTTTTCATCGGTGATTTACTTCATAAATGAAAAGTTAAAGACCTTTATGGAGAATAATTTAGGCAAGTTTCATCAAAATCGTTAGAGCCCTTTTCGAGAAAATTGTAAAAAAGTGTAATATCCATAATATAATAGGTATTTCCGGTTAGTCCGATGCGCTGTATCTTTGCTAATACTGGTCCGATTTTGATGATTCTTTTATTGTTTTTTAGATCATTTAATTATCTTTCATACAAGTGCATACATGATTTACCATAAAGTGCATACTTTTTAAGCCATGCGAAAATAAAATATTCTTTTCTTCATAACTTTTTTCCTGCATTTTCTCGGTGATTTACTACATAAATGAAAAGTTAAAGGTCTTTATGAAGAATAATTTAGGCAAGTTTAATCAAAATCGTTAGAGCCGTTTTCGATAAAATTGTAAAAATGTGTAAAAGCGATTATATAAAGTTGCACTTCCGGTTAGTCGATTTTGACGAAAATGTTGCTGTAACATCACATGCATGTGCTAACCTTAAATATGTAATTTCAGTATCGTCCAGCTTTCCGTTTTTGAGCTAGACTGATCACATACACACAGACACTCAGACACACAGACACACAGACACACAGACACACGGACACACAGACACACAGACCATTTTGCGAGACTTGGTGATTTGGACTCAGGGAACCTTAAAACATGTATTTCCGTTGAAAACTCGAATTCGAAAATTTTCACGATCGCAATACTTCCCCTTACTATATACTTCGTATATAGGTAAGGGAAAGTAAAAAAAACTATTGAATAAACAGAAACCTTTTTCAAACGAATTCAAGATTCATAATTAAAAACATATATCGCCGCTTCAGAGCAGAATTATCCTATGCCCAATTTTGGGTATTTATGTTTTTTATCACTTAAGCTTATTCAGACTATTGTGGATTTGATGCAGAAGTAGCCTATCTCTATTTATAATAGTTAACCCTAAATTTGGAAATGTGTGCACTCATGACAGTTTTTTATTCTCATGATAAAGTTCTATTTTTCAAATGTTCTGCTAATTTTAGGGATATATATGTTTTCAATAAATATTTTGTAAACAATATTAATTTAAATACAAAAAAATTGTAAGGAGTATTTATTTATTTTTTTAAATCACAAAAATGTTCTGCCAAGTTTAGGGCTAAGCTAGAAAGTTAAAAATTTGATTTATACATTCATATCATGAAGCGATAAAACATAAATCAAAAAGGTTTTAAAAAAAACGTCTCCTTTAAACTCCAATTTTCAGAGCTAAGCAGCTTCTGCTCTGAAGCGGCGATACGCATAAAGTCAAATCAAATAACACTAACAATAATTGTTTGCAGATCTTATAAAATGCAGGAAATTCTTAAAGTCCTTTTCTGAGTGTTCGTTTAAGTTTATTACTCTTTGCAGATCGATTGAAATCAATTACTCTTAGTCAGGATTGAATTGGACATAGTAAATTAGTATCTCCAATCTTCCATAATAATGGATAGCCCAAAATCTATATCCACCCTGTTTGACATTCGTTAGGTACTTTGGCCATAGCCAGTGTTGGGCAAATTTTACTAAGGAAAAAAGTAATAAATAATGAATAACCCATTTATTTCTTATTTTGTTATTCAGTGAATAAATTTATCAATCAGTAATCGAATAAAAACAATTATTCGACATCGGATGCTTCAACGAATCGATAGTCGAGCAGTGTGGACATAGATCATTCAAATCAGTATATAAAGCCTTACTGTTCCAATCATTTCAAACGTATCATTCAATGAGGCATTGGTCAAAATAATTTTTGTGACTTGTTTTTTTTATTTAGGTAAGCTATATGAGAAGGTAATATTTAAATTAACTAATAACAGACCAATTAACTTTACAGATTTAACACTGTGGAAAGGCTAAATATGGCATGAATCCGCCAGAATTAACGGTAACCTTGAAATAAATATTCTCCCATTGTATTCTCAGTTAATATTCATATATTAAACTACATATAAAAAATATATATTCTATGCATTAATATAGATAGATCCATACAGCTCCTACGAATATCATAAAACACGATTCAACACTCCCGGCACCATGTTCCGTGACCTTGAACTCCTCCACAATTCTCTTCCATTCAGAATCATTCCTTTCTTCAGCAGCTCTTCTTCTCACCATTCCTTGGAGCCAAAGGTTAACCTCGACATCCTCCTATTCCCCTATTTGGACGCATTTATATAATCGTCTTTGGGAGTATTTCTTGGTTGACATGCTGCACATAACCCAACCACACTATTCTTCCCCTTTTAATTAGCTATCCGTTTCTTCATACAGATCTTGCCCCTAATGCGGAGTTGATTTCCTTCTTCGGTTTGACCATATACTTTCCTCTGAATCTTATTCTACCACAATAACCTCCCTTGCGGCATGATATAAGGATCCAAGACACACTCCAGTAAATATGCACTGGAAAAAAGACAGTCTTATATATTTTTGTAATAGAATTTTCAGGATTATCTCTATTCTGGGTAATTTTCCAAAACGGCCATAAGCATCTATTTCCGTTCGTCTTCAGTTTTGTTATATATCCATTATGGTAAAACAATCCAAATCAGAAAAATTACAGTGATATATAAACACGTCGATTGTGTTATTGGTGCTTCTAATTAACAAGAACGTGGGTAAATTAATTTTGAAGCAATCGGATTTTATCCAATTACAAAAATAAGCAAACATAATTATAACAAACAAATTATCATTCAAACAATAAATAATTTATTCATTTATTATTTTTTATTTGGCCTCCACCCCATAAGGTAAGTGATAATCAATGATATGCTCTAATTAACACAAATACTTCAATGTTTGATTAACAGCAATTTTATTACTTGTACACAATAAAAAAATACATATAAAAACATTTAATTCAATAAAAATAATATTGTTATTCATTTCATTAAAATAGACAAATATATTAACATAAAGCATAAAACTTAAAATATTCTAAATAGAATTAAAGAATAATATTTCAAAGTTAATGAAAAAATATAAGAAACAAGAGTTGATAAAGGGTAGCAAGTATTTGATACTTAAAATTGTTTAAGGAGTTTTAGCCTTTTTTAACTTTTTAATTTAAATGAATTCATAAAGTGACCTTAATATTTAAAAATGGTAATTCTAAAATCATAATTAATTTAAAAATTGTAATTTAATAAATACGTTTATATTTTTATTTGATTTAGAAATTAATTATTAATGGCTAACATATTTAGACAACGAAATTATATTCCTTTGTCGAGGAGTACATATATTTCCTTCATTAACTTAGCCTATATTAGCAAATAACATATTTACAAATTTTCAAATTCGTAATCGAACATTAAATATAAATGTGACATTTCAAATATTGAACTCAATGTTAAGTAATTAACAATAGTAAAAGGCACAATAATAATAATATACTTACTGTCATTTAAAATAATACAGTACTCAGAATCATTGTTTTCTATACTATAAATTATAAAAAATGAATTCGATCATTATATCTTATCTCATATATGTGCATATATATACATTATATTTTTTTTTATAATCTTGTCCTCGTTTACCGCTGATCGGTGTGAGGCGCCTTCGATAGAGCCTGATCCAATTATCCCTATCCTCAGCCAGCTGTCTTCTTCTTCTCCAGTCCATGCCTCTCTTCTTGAAAGCTTCCTTTACTCCCTCTATCCAGTTGTTTCTGGGTCTCCCACGTGGTCGTTTCCCTTCCACTTTAGCCTCGAGGGTAACTCTTGCTAGCCTGTCTTCAGCCATCCGCAAGACATGTCCGAACCATCTTAGCTGGTTCTGTTCTATTATTTCTTCTGCAGGCCTCATGTCCAGGTTCGTTCTTATTGTGTCGTTCTTACTCTGTCTGTTTTTGTTTCCCCCTCAATTTTCCTTAGGTAGCGCATTTCCATTGCTTGGATCTGGCTCTTGTGCTTGGAAGTCACGGTCCAAGACTCGCTTGCGTATGTCAGGATTGGAAGGGACGTATTTTTGTATATAACTTTTTTAGTTGCTTTAGAGACTTCTTTCTTTTTCAGAAAGCCAGTCTTGAGGGATTGGAAGCATCTGCCTGCTATCTTGGTCCTTTCGTTAATGTCTCTGTCAACCCATCCGTGCTGGTTGAGATGAGTCCCCAGGTATTTGAAGTCCGTCACTTGTTCTAGACGTCTTCCTCTTAGCCTGACTATCGTGTCCCCAAGGTTTCTCCTTCTACCGATCCTCATACATTACGTTTTTTCTGCATTCATTTCCATGTTTATGTTTTTCGAGCAACTTTGAATAAACTTTATATGGGATGCTGAGTAGGGATATGCCCCTTTGGTTCTGACATTCACGATTATCACCTTTCTTGAAGATTGGGATAATGATTGAGATTTCCCAGTCCTTTGGGATCGCTTTCGTTTTCCAGACGATGCTCAGGAAGTGCTGGAGCATTTCCAGTCCCTTTAGGCCGCTTAGTTTTAACATTTTGGGGGATATGCAATCTATTCCTGCTGCTTTTCCTAGCTTGAGCGATTCTATAGCTTCATTCACCTCTTCGTCGCTGATGAAGTTATCCTCTTCCCAGCTGCCTTCCGTACTCCAATTCTGCAGATTTTCTTCCAGTCTCTGCGCATGGTTTGCTAACAGGTCTTTAAAGTATTCAGCCCACCTGTTCACGATATTTTCTGGACGACTCAGAACTACTCCGTTTTTGTCCTTTATATGCTTCAGCACGGGTTCTTTCTGCTTTCTCATGCTCCTGAGGCTTCTATAGAAGAGTTTCTGTAGTTTCCAAAATTTTCCCAGGATTTTCGTTTTGCATTTATTACAGCCTCTTTTACTTTCTTTCTTTGTTCCTTATAGGTGGAGTAAGCCGCATCTTTCTTTTTTTGTAAATATCGCTTCCAGAGAATTTTCTTCAGCTTGACTTCTTCCTTGATTTCTTCAATCCACCATCCGGTTTTCTTAATTCTCTGTCCGAATTTATTTTTCCTACAGACCTCCGCAGCCTCAAAGATTATATTTTTTTATCGCTGTCCAGCTTTCTTCCACATCATCACTGTCCCAACTGTATCTTCCGCTGTCTGCCTTTTCTTCAATTATGTTCTGATATGCTTGTGACACCGTCTCTTCCCTTAATTTATTATATTTTATTTTAAATTTGGGTGTATGGTATATAACCATTTTAAAATAAAAATTTAATAATGGCCATTAAAATGTTTGAAGACTTTAATAATATAAACACAAATTACAAAACATTAGTTTCAGGGTAATCAAGGAGCTAACATAGGAGAACACAAAATATTTTTTCGTGTACTTAAAGTTTACGTTGTGTTTGACAATAGTTACGAAATTGGATTCAAATCACTCATAATTGTTAAAAAAAAAAAAGCTTTCTTACTCTATAATATTTTGGACATTCGAACGTGCGATCCTGAATTGCAGTATTAATAAAAAAAGATGGGTAAAGCGTTTTTAGATTGTTAAATTAGGCATATTTTATTAACTGATAATAAAATGGTAAATATAATTGACATCGGTGATATTTTACACATTAAATTGTTAATTAATTGACTTAAATTATTTCTCATTGATTTATTAATTGTTTTACATTTTATAAATAAGGACTTTAACCTTATGATGATAATAGCCTTGAAATGTAAAAAAATGGGAAAAGAGAAATGTTTAGAAAAACTAGCAGCTAAGTGACTAATATAAATAAGCACATTCTTTCAGCTAATAATAATGAATACTATGGCATTATCTGATTCGAATAATTAGCATAGTATATTGGTAAGTAATAAAAGTATACGGTACTTACTTGTGATGAGAAACGTTGATTTAACTCGGTTCCATTTTTGCCAATGAATGTTTTACGGGTCTACTACTTGGAATGCGCTTTGAATGTAGGAAATGTGGAGATGAAAACATAATTTAGTTAAAAGTAAGTGAGTTAATTTATCTTAGTCAGTGTATTGATAGAACAGATATTAGTAAAATTAGATTAGGGGAAGTGTCAAATGACGTTATGAACGTTAAAGTCGAATTTTAAGAAAAACTTCAATTTCGAATTGCTAAATTATTTTTCGCCATAATCGGTGAACATTATCTTTAAAATTTTGGCCCAACCATTGATTTTGATGAAGTATTAGGGAGATATGGCGTACTGACAAAGATACACCTTAGAGAAATAATTTGTAAAGATGTTATCTACAAACTCTGCACTGAAAATATTTATAACAAAATATAAATTAAAGTGGAGAAGAAAAATACGAAAGAAACGGGTCTTTTTAAACCACCAATGGATTCACACTTGAAAAAGAAAGTTGTAGGCGCGAAGGTTCAACAGTAGTGTTTATCTGGGCAGACGCCAAATAAATTGGGCACACTGTGAGGGGAAAAAAATATTCAGACGAAGGTCCACAGCCCACAGAAGGAGAATAAAGGATTCATTTTGACCATCCAAGGCATGCAGTTGTCACCTAAATCCTATCGAATAAACTTGTGTTTAAAGGAAGATACCCGATCTATGAATCAGCCAATGAAACGGAGGTTTATAAACACAGGATTGTAGGATCATTAATCTGGGTCCATACATCGAATTATATAGAACTGGAATACAATCCCAATTCAGGAGTTAAATTAAATAAGTTAAATTGAAATTGCCTTTTGAAAGGTTCTATGTTTCTTTATCTACTGGGATTTGCTAAGTCGAATATTCATCCGAGAACAACGTAAATTCCAAACTGTATTTTGAATTACTAATTTTTGAATTTGTGTGTGTTCTTAGAACTGAAGATGAATGTATAACATTCGAAACTAGTTTTCAATAAAAACAAAATTATAGAAGTGGCAAATAATTTATTAATAGAGGGAGAGGGAGAGGGAGAGGGAGAGGGAGAGGGAGAGGGAGTGGGAGAGGGAGAGGGAGAGGGAGAGGGAGAGGGAGAGGGAGCGGGAGCGGGAGAGGGAGAGGGAGAGAGAGAGAGAGAGAGAGAGAGAGGGGGTGAGGAGAGGAGAGAGTGAGAGAGAGGTGTTTGATGTTTGAGTTCTCTGTACAGGTAGCAGTCGTGGTTTTCGCCGTAGGCCGTGAACTTTGATAACTCATCAACATCGGTTATCAGTTTTCTCGTCTTAAAGCAATAAGTAGGCATGACCAATCGATATTTTGTTAGAAAAGCCCCTTATGACCATATTTGGTTTATGTGTTGTGTTTACTATATATATATTGTTTTGAAGATAATTATACTTTCCATTCACTATCACGTGTTTGGTTAAGAGATATTTTTTTTAAATCAAATGTCTTTATTAGGGTCTAAATACTCATGTGATTTTGTTTAACCATATTTAAACTAGGCGAAGACTAATAATGTTTTATTGACGGACATTACCATTATATTGGTTCGGAAAAGAATATTAAAAATATTCTTTTTTCTTTTCTTTGGATTTTTATTTCCAATTAATAATAAAATATTAGGCCGGTTAAATAATAAAAATAAGTTGATAATAGCCATTATTTTAATGATGAATTATCCAATATATGCAATAATATAATTTTTTGAAATTATTATTATTTGTTTTTTAACATTTCACAGCATATGTTCAAAATATTAGAAAACGTAATGTACCTATTTTTAAGTAAAATTATTTTGTAACTATTAAACACAATAATTTATCAATTTTTTATTCATTGGAAATTCTAAGGAAGTTTATAATGCACATAAATATTGAAAATAATAAATCATTCCAGATGACGACTGGAGGAGGAGGCGAAGTATGGAAATTAGTATATTGAGCTATGTAATTTGTTAGGAATTGTGAGAAGATGACAGGGCCCTTGGAACGTGGTATGATCCCTTCCAATTCATCACTGCTTCCTACCCAATCAAACAGCACTTTACTGCAGTGACAATCCTTTACTGCTCAGCTCATGTTTATTTATTTTTTTTATTTTTTATTTTAACTACCCAGAATCCATTAAATAAACTTAATACACTGAATAATAATTATTATAGAAAATTTAAAAGTTTTCATTTAGTTACCTTAGAAATTCCATGGAAACATTCAGTATCCATTAAATAATATAAAAGTAGAAATTTTACTTTAAATTACAATCTTAAAATTGCCAACAGCAACCACTTAAGTTAATGCGTTTTTCGTCACTCTCCATTATCTTCTATGACTTTATATGTTAGAAATAATTTTTCTAAAATCTTTAGCTTTGCCACAGCATAATATACATTTTTATTACTACTCTTATTTTTGGAAATTTATTTTCAACATGTGAAAATATTCCTCCTTTGTTATCCTTTAGTTAATTTTCAAATTCTTTCAATGTTTATGTATATCCTTATTTCATTACTATTAACAATGAGAGCAGCGTAATTATTCCAAACAAACAAAATTAAAGGTACTTTAAGGGAAGCCATTTTGAAAATTCGCCAATTAAGGCCTGCCAGACTATTTCAAACGAGGATAACACCTAGCTGATGACAAAAACCATTCCATTGAACATCGGCATAACTCGTTAGCTAGACTTACCACACACACAGACCATTTTGCGAAACTTGGTTATTTGGATGCGGGGCACCTCACTTGGATTAGAAATTTTTCACGATTGCAATACTTTCCATTATAATACTAAATATTATTATAACACATAATAAGTGTGATAATTAAAATTCAATAAGCTCTCCTTCTTTGGAGTTACCATAGGATGAATTATATATATATATATATATATATATATATATATATATATATATATATATATATATATATATATATATATATATATATATACACACACACACACACACACACACACATATTTATGAATGTATATATTTTTTGAGACATCCATCACAAGCACAGGATCTTGGCAAATCATTAGTCCATGACAGCTCTTGACATAACTGGCACTAGAGTGTTGCCCGCTTTTTACTTGAGTGTTGTCCTTTAATTGCTGTATCGTCTCATACCCGGTCCTTTTTCCATCCCCTCCCCCACATAAATATTTGCGGTTATCTAAGGTGAAAAGGAAAAAACATACAATCTCGTGATAGCATTCGCATTTTTTTTTTTTTTTTTTTACACTGCATACTCATTCATAATCGGTTTACGTTCTTAAAACTACTAACTTAGAAAGATGAACTGTTTTTTAATGCTAAATTACACAACCTGCCACACTTAAGGGCAGAAGCTATTAGTGATATATGTAACCAGTCATACCATATTTACAGACAAAATAGAAGTAATCTAGAATAAGTACCATGGGTATGTGTAAGGTTGTATGTATTTTTTTGTTACTGGCACACCAGGGTAAACGAGTGATAAGTCTTAAAGTATTTGATTGAAAGTCGTTATTTATTGAATCTGAGTCTTTTTAGCTATTCCGTAAATTTTTGAAGCATAGGTCTATATGGGTTTTAGTAGGTAAGTACACATATTTAGTCTTAGTCTAATTTTTAAATTTGAACGTTTGTATAAAGGAGAATACAGATGCCTCGTTAGATTCTTTAGTATTAAACGTTTCGGTTTAATGTGTGGCTCCCAAGTCGTCCTCAGTCGAACATAAGTCTTAAGTATTAAGTAGTGAACTGTGCTCGTCTGTTGGATGGGAACATTCTTTACGTAAATAGGAGCGCTGGTGTCGTATCGAAGCCCTTGTGAGTGATGCCTGTACGTCTGGTTAGAATAGCTGTGTCATCTGCATAGGTTACTATTAATGTTTGGGTAAGTTGATATGTCATATGTGTATATAATGTATAGCAAAGATGCGAGGATCAATCCCAGCGGCACTCCGATCCTTAACCGGACGTACAGAAGAGGTATCTGAGCCCAATCGGACAGAGAAAAAGGGAAAGGGAAAAAGGACTTATCCTATCATAATAGTTAGTATAAGGAAGAAATTATTTAAGTTTGAAAAGCAGTCCATTGTGGCAAATTCTGTCGAATGCTTTATCTACATCCAGAAATACGCCAGTAGCGTATGATATGTCCTTTAGTGCAACTGAAATGTAGTCTGTGACTCTGTGAAGTTTGTGAATAGTTGAATGAAGTGAACGGAATCGGAATAGGTGATTAGGTAGTATTTGGTTGCCTATCAGTATGCCAAGTATACGTTTGTAAAGTAATCTCAAAACTTTTTGAGCTAATCGCTAAAGCTGATGAGTCTGTATGAAGAAGTGCTACTAGCACTTTTGCTAGGATTTCGTATAATTAGTACATGTGAAAATTTCCAGCGCAATGGAAATTTTGTTGTCCTCAGTATGGCGTTGAAGAGTAACGCTAAAAAGACTAAACCTTATCTAGACATATGTTGGAGCAGCTCAGCAGTGATTAAGTGATATCCAGGGGCTTTTCTTTTGGATAATCTTCGGATTTCTAGCAGAACCTCAGATGAAGTAAAAGCTAGGGGAGGTAATGTTAGTGGTAGAGGGGTATCAAGAGAATCTTCTATGTGATTTTAATGTATGATATTTGAGTAGTCTGTATGTGATACAAAAACAAACGCTAGGTGGTCGGCAAAGTGTTCAGATTTTTCACTGTTCGGCGAGGTCCGAGAACCTTCCTCTGTTCGGAATGGCGCAGACACCTCACGATGCTTTAGTTACTTTTTAGTTTGCCCCCATAAGCTGCCATCGTCAGTACTGAGATTATTAACGAATGTATCAAAGTTAGTCTGTTTGAATTTCTGTATTTGTCTTTTTAGTTCGTTATTTATTCGGTTATAAGTCGGTTTAACCGACTAATAAACTAAAATTTATTAGTCTGTCAGATCAGATCCTTTACGTACTGAGGGCAATTTGGCTGGTTACCTTTTTTGCATTTGGAGACTGATGAGGACCATGCTGATTTCTGAATGCTCTTTGTTAAGACTTCGACAGCCACCTCGATTTTAGTTTCAGTTTTTATTGGTATAGGAACTGATAGCATCTGATTTAAATGTGCTTGGTTGCAATTCCGATCTATATTTCTTTGGATAAGTATAGGACGTTCTTTCTTTTTACACGATTCTTCAAAAAGTAACATGTGTATGAGGGAATTATCAGAGCAAAGATCTAGACTGGATTGAACTGTGTAGGGCCTATAGTCCTTCAGTACTGGCACTGGTATTGGTGGGGGGGGGGAACTAGTAACCAGAGTGGGAGTGTCAAGATTCATTTCCCGGAACTACTGCGAAATAAATATTAACTGACCCAGGTGGGAATCGACGTGCCGAACCGAACACTCTCGGACCCTCGCCCCAAAGTGCTCGGCCGTCATTTCGTCAAGTCCTTTAGTTACGAAGAAGCCAAGTAAGTACGGTGTCTAAAGTCTCTATGTAGACCTGTAAGTCGGTGAATTCGGCGATATGGTGTTTAACAAGCTTATGGAGAGCAGATTGAGGATTTCTTCCTCTGGGAGTACATAATCGCGACCAGCATAACTGACGCAGACCACTACAGGCGCCTTCGGCAATGACATTTTCCATTTTTTCAAAGAAACTACAAAACATGTCAAGTGTCAGCGTATGCCAAGGGCGACAGCATACCACTGATAATGATTATGTGCAAGGTTATGGCAATAGCTTGTATGTGTCGCATATTTGGTAAGTCTAATAATGTTTGAATAATGCTTTGATAATGATGACAGTTCCTCCGTGTGAAGTGTTCTCTGGGTGATCGGTTCTGTAAATAGGGTAATACGGGATATTTACTTTGTTACATGAAGTAAGGTATGTTTCTATTATAATGGCAGTGCCTGTTCGTTTTTTATGTAAGTACATGTAAAGTTCGGTTCTATGCTGAAGTAATCCGTTAGTGTTCCACAGAAGGATGGACAAAGAACCCACACTTAAGCGTTTATGGCCCATAAACACGACAGTAAGCTTGTGTGACTTGTTGTTGTTGAAGAAGGTTGAAAAGGGGTTGTACTCGTATAAGGTTATTTAATCCATTTAGTAAATTAAAAAGCTGAGGGGTGACATTTTCACCCGGGAGCATCGGCTAAGCAATGGCCTGCCGCATTCCTGGCATGTTTATATTCTGTCGTTGTCTTCCTTCTGAAGCTGGATAGAAGTGCGGAAGTTCTTGCTGCTGTGGTCCAATCACTAGTCCTCTTTGAGTAGAACATAATAGAACAGAGCAATTGAAAATTTAAAATATTAATCTGCTTTATTGAACTTATTTCAAGCAAATTTCCTCTAAATCGTGTAATACTCTATTTTATGTGCTATTTCGGAGTATTTTGTTAGTTTAATAATAACACTGGGGAACAAAAACTTTTTTTGGGGGGGACTTTTGTATTGGGGTTAATTTAGATACATTGGTGTATTAAGGTACACGATGAATAGTTACTTTTTTTCAAATTGACTTTTTTTTTTCAATTAAAAAAAACAAGTCTCTACCTGGATTAATTCAATTTATTTTTCATTCATAATTCTGTTCCTATTGTAATATACAAGTTTTTATATATTTTATTAAATAAATAAAAAATTTTGACCTTTTAATCCTTTTTTTTTTTTTTTTATTAGATGCTACGCGTTTCGAAATACACCCTCATTTCCCTCACCAGGCATTATGTGAACAAAAAATAACAGTGTTTTAATTTAAACAATTCCCCCTCCAAAAAAAAAAAAGTTCGCTTTATGTTCATTGAATAAACGAGTAGATATTGTCTTTATTTCCCCATAAACCCGATCTCACATTTTCCCAGTAGGGATATTATCATTTTGAATTGCACAAGGTGAAGAAATTCTAATTATCAGGTATGTTGTATTGCCCCTCTCGTAAAAAATCAAAGTTTTCAAACTCCTTGTGCGTTTTCCGCCATCTTGAAAAACCGCTGAGAAAAAGCACTTCTTTTAGTAACTCGCTTCCAGTGCATTCAAGGTAAAAATGTGTCTAAACCAATTTTATAGAATGTTGAATTTCCTGCAAGTTTTGTATGTAATATTTTTTAAAATTCGCTATATCGTTACTAGCTACTGAGATACGGGGCCGTCAAAATATATACAAATATCCAAAAAACTGAAAAATTTTGATTTGGTTTCGTCTTAATAAAAATTTTTACATCACATTTTTGTTTTTTGCATGCTTGAACCCCTAAAAATAGGTAAAAAAATAAAAGCTCCAATCCCACCTTTTGCGTCATACAAACCCTCAACATACTGGCCTATTCAGTCTAAAATGATGAAGGACCAATGGAAAAAGAAGAAAAAGGAGAAGGAGTAAAAAATAAATGATATTTCGGTGGTCCCTAGCTGGTCTGTTTGCAACAAAAAAAAAAAAATCGTAACAAAACTTAAAATAACCCTCTAAAATATAAATTGGTTTGATAATATATGTTTTTTAGTCCTGGATATGCCTGAAATTGGTGAAACGTTGACTGATTAGCAAGTGCTATTTGAGAGACTTATGGTTTCGTTTTTTGTACTTTCCAATAATATTATATTCATATCTAAACTTAGCGTAAGCGAAAACGTGGAAGATGAACACGTGTAGAACGAAGATTACCTGAATAATGTTTCTATAAACCATTTTAGCTTCAAAGTATGAGCAGGAGCTCATCATTTTGCTAAGATCTCTGGATCGTAATCGATTTCTTGGCATAATTTTACAGATTTTTTCGATAGTGATCCCCTCTACCTGTTGTTTAGATCTCTTTACCTATTCGCTATAGGTAAAGTAAGGTTTGGTTATTCCAGATTTCATGCCTTTCCAAACCATGGCCTTTAGATGGTGAAACAATTAAGGATCCGCTGTACGAAAACTTTATGCCCAGATAATTCACATTCAAGGAAAAGTCCGATTTACTTTTTTTTCTATAAAAAATGAATTTTTTATCAGTAGATTTGGAAATTTTTACAATTTAATCTTTTACATTGTGTATTATAAGTATTTTCTTGGCCAAGTGCACCGTGAAATCGTGACGAATGCACAGCAACGGAGTCCTTGAAATTTCAACCGTCTGAGAGGAGACATTCTTGGTCCCTCCTGAATAATCTCCAGTGCACGAACACTTTCCTGAGATCGTAGGGAACACGATCTTCTCACTAAATTAAATATCTAACGAGCCCTGTAGAAAACGTTGAAACCAAGATGCATATTTGAAGGTGGTTTTCTGACAGAAAAAACCCCGATATTTTCGTAGAGATTAAAAAATAAGATTTTCTATATTATAATCAACCATTCTACGAGTTCTTCAATACAAAAAAAAATAATTATTAGAAAATAAAATTAATTACAATTTTTATTTTTTAAAACAATCAAATTTTCGACAGCCGTTAATTTTTGAGTTGAGCAGGCTTTCATACAAAGTAGCGATACATAAATATGTATAAATACATTAAATAACACAAATATACACCCACAAATATAGCATCACATTAAAAGTTAATTTTCGACTTATGCCGAGTTTCTTCCAAATTAGCGAAATGTGTATAATGTCACACATTTTTATTAAACATTTGCGTATCAATATGGTAGTCATAATTGTACATTAAATCATACATGATGTGATCATTAACATTAAATTGAAAGATTAAGGTATAGCTAGGGTAGAACGGTGTACCTAAGGACAGTTGTACCTACTAACATTTCATTTTAAAATTTGGGGCAGGAGATAATGTATGGTGGCGGTTCCTAGTGGGTGTAAACTGGCGATTCTCAGTTGGAAGTCGGCTCTTAGAAGACCCAAGGGAAGTGAATATGATATGTTTACTCTTTTCTGAAGGTTAAAGTAAAAAATAGCAAAAAATGCATCTCACTTTGATTTATTTATTTTTTCTTCTAATTTTCATATGATTAGTTGTCACAGTCCTAGTTTAATATCAAGGTTTAGAAGATTTATTTTTGATTCTGAAATAATAACCTAAAAGTAACCTAACTGTTGCAATCCCCTCGAGAAAACAAAATGGCTTCTGTTGTGCCTTCGGGCATTGTAAGGTGATATACCTAAGGACACAACTCTTTTTCCAATTAAATTTTTTAACATTTTAAGTTTGCAGACTTTAATTTGGGTTAGTGAGGACAGTAAATTAATTTTATTTGTATTCTAAGTTCAAATGTTAATTTTTGTTTATCATTTATAATTTCAGTTTTATTTTATTTATATATTTATATGTGAAACATTTATAAAACAAAAAAATGTTTTTTTAGCCTTTGTCTTTTTATTCATGAAAATTGCACTTTCCATCAGCAGGCACATCCAGATGTGTTCCCGAGGTGTATCAGGTTGTTGTACCTAAGGACAATAATTAGATCTCCCAATTTTGAATTTTCATATATACATTATTCAAAACTTTGAATTATAAAAAAAAAAAAAAATTAATTCACTAGACTATAGAGCATAATTTGAGCATTTCACTAACAAGGGGAGGCTACGGACGTGGCATCACCGATTTCAATGAAACCTTTTTTTGGAAATACAAGATCGAAAAATATTAGACCCGTATCCGAGAGTTTTGTATAATATCAATATTTGTTTATATTATTATTTTCTGCCTTTGCTCTCCGTGGATTTCAAAGTTCTCATGTACCAATCGATTTGTTTTTTTGTGTAAAATGAGAACAAAATATTGCCGATTGTATTAGATGTTACTATAATATCATCAAAAATATGTGAACTTTAGTCATAGATGTTCTCCACAATAATTACAAGGGTTAGCAGTATTATCATATAATAGATGAGTTGATCATTAGAAGTGACTTCGTAGGAATAAGATAAAAAAAAAAAAAAAAAAAAAAAAAAATAATGCAAATCAGGTATATCAAATTACGATGTGAAACAACTTTAATAGTAAATTTGGTAAGGAAATTAGAATTTTCATCGTTTTCTTCTAAGCTTTTCATCAGTGCGGGCTTATACGGGTCCAAGAAAGCTTAACACTAATTATGGCCAATTCAACTTCCAATCAAGGACCTTAATTATATGAAGCATAAAAAAAAAAAAAAAAGTACACAACGATAAATTACCATTAAAAGGTATTATAAAGATACGGATGAACATAGACCTATTCTATTTTCAGTGTTTTTTTGACACAATTTTATTTTATTATTTTTCCTAAGCCAGAGATATTCCATAAATCAGTCTGATATAATAGTCAATAAAGTAGTATCGGACATCCTTATCTACCCTATCCAGATGAAAGGAATTACTGAGGCATGGCTAGCGTTGGAAACAAAATATTAGAACATTGATGTTACCGCCATATGTTCATATAAACGTCGATGATTTTCTTTATTTCCTATCAAATTTATTTTTATGATTGGTCTTTAAAAAAAAATATATTAGCTGATTATTAGTCCATGCAGCAATCTTATTTTACAAAAAAAAAAATTGTTTTCATGTCATATTAAAAACATTTATTATAAATTCTCTAAAAACAAAAAAAAAGTATGTATATTTTAAAAGTTTACAAACAAATTATTTACAAAGCCAAACAAAAATGAGAGATTTTTTTTCTTTAAAATCAATCTGAATTTGTTCCTGTTCAATATATATTTTTCAGAGTTCCAAAATAACTGTGCACTTTTATTTTGGAAAAAATCTTGTTCTAAGATACGAGCTTTTTTAAAACTGCTCATACAAGAACTTCTATGTTAGATCTTTTACTAAAAGTTTTTATGAAAACTTTTATGGTAAAAGTTTTATCGTTTGAACGTTTTGGCCAGAACTTTTTTATGCAAGCTCTATATTATATAAGTTCTCGATAGAATTTTTTAGTAAGATTATAATAAATGTTCTCATTATTAAAGTTCCAATCTAGATGTGGAAAATACTTATGGAATTGTGTCGACAGATTGTCTTATGTTTAAATGTTATTTCTTAAAATAAACATTCTGTAGGTGATTTTCTTAAAATTAAAGCAATTTTTCTATTGAAATTAAAATGTAATGCTTAATAAAATAAATAAAATGCCATTTTTTTTTCTATTCGTTCTTATATTTAAAATTTTATTTATTCCTAAAGTTTTTTGTGTTTATTGTTTGTGTGTATGAACCAGACGCTCACACAGACTATGCTCATCTAAGTAGGTTCAGACTAAATAGAAGATTTTTTAATTTATTTAACAATACTATTGTCTCCCAAGATTCCCCTTAAGCTTTGCTCCAGAAGTATGTGAAAACATACATTTGAGAACTTATATTTAAAATGATCTAGTAGGAACTTCTATTATCATAATGTTTATAAAAAAATATTGTTGGCAAAAATATTAACAGAACTATTATCAAAAACTTGTTATAATATAAGCTCTGAAGAAACTTTTTTTCAAAAGGTTCTTTTTATATTAATACTTTAATAGTAAATGCTCTTGTAAAAGACTTAAATTGAAACATTTTGAAAAAGTTCAGTAACAGTTTCGCGTACCCTGATATTATTGAATTAATTTTGGCATTTATTGATAGACTTGTTGCTACTGCCTGATGAGGGAGAAGTAATTATTTTAAAATTTAAATGAAAATATTGATCATTAAAAAAATGTAAAAATAATATATAAGGATAAAAAAAAAATTTTTAAAACAGACTACACCTAGTGTTCTTAACACACAATACTGATGCATTAAAACAAAAATACAAATTTATATATATATATATATATATATATATATATATATATATATATATATATATATATATATATATATATATATATAACTCCGCCAACTTTCCTCTAGAGGGGAGTTGCAGGTCCCAAGCCCTGGTAAAGGAGGAGGGGTTCCCACGCAGCCTGAATGGGTGCACTCTATCGGAGACAACACCGTCTCAGGTCAGTAACAGCAAATTTCCATCTACGCAGTGAAGCAGTGGGAGAGCTGGCCAAACAGCTTTGAGGAAGAAGCCCTTCTATTTGGCTATGGAAGCAACGGGCTCATGACCCATTCTCCCGCGACACAACAACCAATCAGACTTTATGGCCACAGAAACGACGTGGAAAACGGATTACAAGATTAGGAACATGGAATGTTAAAGGCTTAAACGGGAAAGAAATGGAACTAGTGGAGGAGAAGAAAAGAGCAAGAATGGACATCCTAGGGATCACAGAAACTAAAAAGAAGGGCAAAGGAGAACAGAGAGTAGGAGACCATACACTGATGTATGCGGGTGTTAACCCTGTGGAACATGCAAAAAGCGGAGTGGCCTGCCTGCTTCACCAAGATCTAGCTCACTGTGTAAAGGACTGGAAGGCCATCAGTGACAGACTCATGCGAGTGGAACTAGCCAGCGGAGACGTGCTGTACTCTATATTTATCGCCTACGGACCAAATGAAAACCAGGAAAAGGAAGCATTCTTCAAAGCAGTCCAACAAGAGATAGACAACTGTAACGCAATTCCTATAATCATGGGGGATCTAAACGGAAGAGTGGGCAAAGATAAGAAAAGGTGGAGAGGTGTGTTAGGACCAGACGGTGAAGAGCACACCAACAACAATGGTGAAAGAATCCTAAACTTATGCCTTGCAAATGATCTACTCGTAGGAAACAGCTTTTTCCCTCACAAATGCATCCACAAATATACAAGAGAAGAACAAAGTAGAAACGAGAAATCCATCATTGATTACTTCTTAATACCGAGGGAACAAAGAAAGTATACAAGAGACATAAGGGTCAAAAGAGGATATGAGATAGGCAGCGACCACAGGTTGTTAATAATGGACCTTTAAAAACACCCAAAAAATTCCCGAGACATGTCAAAAACTATCAGACAACAGAAAATATCGTGAACAGGTGGGCTGAATACTTTAAAGACCTGTTAGCAAACCATGCGCAAAGACTGGAAGAAAAACAGCAGACTCGGAGCACTCGGAAGAGGATGACTTCATCAGCGACGAAGAGGTGAATGAGGCTATACAATCGCTCAAGCTAGGAAAAGCAGCAGGAATAGATGGCATATCCCCAGAAATGTTAAAATTAAGCGGCCCAAAGGGACTGGAAATGCTCCAGCACCTCCTGAACATCGTCTGGAAAACGAAAACGATCCCAAAGGACTGGGAAATCTCAATCATTATCCCAATCTTCAAGAAAGGTGATAATCGTGAATGTCCACAGAGGCATATCCCTACTTAGCATCCCATATAAAGTTTATTCAAAGGTGCTCGGGAAAAGGCTGAGAAGCATCGAACAAAAGTTGGGAGAAGAACAATATGGATTTCGACCTAACAGGAGCACGCAAGATCTGATATGCACGATGAGACAAATTTCCTAGAAGACCATTGAAAAGGACAAAGAGGCATACGCTTGCTTCGTAGATTTAAACAAGGCATTCGATCGGGTGCAGAAGGAAGATATCTCCAAAGGGCTGAAGGAGTGTGGGGTTCACACAGGACTGAGAAGGGCCATCCTGAGTCTGTAAAACATCCAAAGAAATGTTGTTAGGATGTGCAACCACTCATCTGGGAAATTCTAAAGCGAGCAAGGATTCAGACAAGGGTGCAGCCTTAGTCCACTCCTGTTCATCCTGGTACTAGATTCTGTACTAAAGCAAGCAAAACAGGAAATGAGGCCATATCGCCTCGGATACAGGAACCTCCAGAGTGTCCATTACACCATCCTTGTATTTGCAGACGACATAGTAGTAGTAGTGTTTGGAGGCAACTGTCGGAACCTGCAGTTCAACCTAAAGATCCTCCAAAATAGACTAAAGTCCATAAACACAGAAATAAATGCTGAAAAAAAGCAATATATGAGGATCGGTAGAAGAAGAAACCGTGGGGACAGGATCGTCAGGTTAAGTGGAAGACGTCTAGAACAAGTGGCGGACTTCAAATACCTGGGGACTCATCTCAACCAGCACGGATGGGTTGACGGAGACATTAGCGAAAGGACCAAGATAGCAGGCAGATGCTTCCAATCCCTCAAGACTGGCTTTCTGAACAAGAAAGAAGTCTCTAAAACTACTAAAAAAGTAATATACAAGAATACGTAATAAGAATACGCAAGTGAGTCTTGGACCCTCACTTCCAAGCACAAGAGCCAGATCCAAGCAATGGAAATGCGCTACTTAAGGAAAATTGAGGGGAAAACAAAAAGAGACAGGGTAAGGAACTCCACAATAAGAACAAACCTGGACATAAGGCCTGCAGAAGAAATAATAGAACAGAACCAGCTAAGATGGTTCGGACATGTCCTGCGGATGGCTGAAGACAGGCTAGCAAGAGTTACCCTCGAGGCTAAAGTGGAAGGGAAACGACCACGTGGGAGACCCAGAAAGACCGGGGTAGAGGGAGTAAAGGAAGCTTTCGAGAAGAGAGGCATGGTCTGGAGAAGAAGAACACAACTGGCTGAGGATAGGGATAATTGGATCAGGCTCTATCAGAAGGCGCCTCACACCGCTGTGCGGTAAACGAGGACAAGATTAAAAAAAAAATATATATATATATATCGATAGTTATAAAACATCGGCCTAAAATAATCGATGGTTTAATGAAAAACATCGATGTGTACTTGCATCCCCGGGTGTGTTTCTTCACTCATGTGTGGAGAATACTTTCTATAAAAATTGTTTACTTGGAAGTTTAAGAAAAAAAATTAAACCATTAAAAAGTAAAAGAATAAAGTTACAACAGCAATCTAATGACGATGGCAAATGAATGTGGGCTTAAAAGAATTTTTCATTCCATTCTTCAACCACCCTGAAACTCAAAACTCGAAAATCCAGACATGATTCGATTTTCAAAAAATCTTTCACTAACAATTTAATGATTTCAATTTTTTTTTTACTTCACCTTTATAGATGAATCATTTGTCACGATTATTATTGCTTTTTGCAAAAGCCAACCTACCAAGAACACCACCGAACACTTAATAAATTCATGTGAAACATATCGAATTCAAACTCTATTATTATCCCCTACATCACATCAGTTTCACAATAAATTCTACTGACCAAAAAAGAATCCCAATTTTTGACCATATCTTCAAAATAAAAACGATGTTAGACCACCAAGGAATGTGAAAATTAATTCTTACTTCGTGTATAAAAAAACTTAGTTTTAATATAAAAACTTTAATCTTTAAACATGTACATAGAAATTTCTGAAATGTTAGAATATTTGACAAAATATTTCAGAACATTAAATATGCATGTAAAAGTATAAACCCAAACTGACTTGCTTTCCAAGCTGAAAAGCTCTCATATATATTATAAGCCTTGTATTCTCCAAGCTCAAAGCCCTTAAAGTTGAATTACAGAATCGACTCTGAGGAAGATTCATTCAACGAGCTTTAAATCTAACTTAAGTTGAACAAAAAAGCAAAAAATGTGGTGGAAACAGATAAAATTCGATAATAATGGTAATAGCAATCATACAATCATGAAATATATTAATTAAAATGGCAGCCTCACTTACTAAGCAATTATAAACTTGTGGTAATTATATTAACTGTCCAACAAAAAAAAAGAAGTCTTATAGCCTTATGGGTCTCCAAATAGAAATTAAAAATGTTTGAAAAATTCACATTATATTGAAGTTTCGACCTAATTAATGTCTTATTCAAATTTAATTAAAAAGTTTAGCATATTATATATTCATTGTGCAGTATGTCATTAATTCACATTTTATAAATTTTATAATATGGATAATGCACCATTACAAACATTATTACATATCACAAAAAACATACTACTCAGTAACAAAAACATTATAACAGTCAGTGTTGGTTCATTATTATATAGATAAATGTATTCGTACTGTGATTGAAATTTAACTATTAAATTTCATCAATAATTAAAATACCAGAGGTCTCAGAAAGGATTTTTCCAATTGAACATAAACATTATATTATAATAATAACAATGTTCATAAAAAAATAATATAAATAAACATTGCTAAAGAAAATTTAAATCGTCATACAGCTAAGGTAATCAACGGTAAAGCCGATGGTAAAGTAATAAATAGAAAACTATAATAAATATTAAACATAAAAAAATATAAACCAAAATATATTATGTCATCGAAATATATTGAGGGTACTATGACGGCAAGTCGTCTTAGTTGACAAGTTTGAGGATCCATACCAGCTTGGATTCAACAAGGGAGAGTCGACAGCAGGTCAAGTATTCACCCAAAAATACCTAGAAACGAGGATGGAGGTTTTCGCCATTGAAACTCACCATGTTTTCGTTGACTTCATGACATGCATGAATACACTTAACATTCCTGCAAAGTTAAATGAAAATATGCTAAATCATAAAGGATGATAATGCTTTGGGCGAGTTCAGAGAAACTTCAATTTACTGTTAGACTACGTGCAAAATGACCATTTGGCTTGACAGGTAGTCAATACTGCATTGGAGTTCGAATAGAGCTAATTTCATAGGGAATATGAATTGGAAATCACGGCTAGATAATTTTAAGCAATAGCGGATGCACATTATCATCCTTACATATGCTGTTGCAACACGGACAATAGGCACCAATGTTCGACGAAAGAATCAAAAAGTCTTTAAAGCTACTCCATTCCATGAGCATAATAGTTTGTATGGCATAAATGTAAGCAGGCCTGATCTTGCAAAAGAAAACTTAATCGACCAGATCAATGAAACGGACGAAACTTGGAAGTAAGGGCGAAATGTAGTACATTTCGTAGGTGGTATTAATAAGCTGCATACGCAATTTATAACGGATCAAAAATATGAAATTTATTTAAAAAACGAAAATAATCGTTAGCTTGGCTCATTTCTCAACAATTATATTATATTATTTCGAATCCATATGAGATAATTTTATTTCAATGGTTTTATTCATTTTCTTTTTCTAATATATACATTGAAGAGAAACAAAAAAAAAATATAATCTAATATAGAATGACTATTCACTCCATCAGATGGAATATGTATTGGATATATAAAACGAAAAAATCGTGCGTTAGATAAAGGTTCTATATACGGATGGTAACAAGGACATATGCCCCTCCAATTGAAGCTATTAGCAACTTACACGTTCATTAGCAGGTATACTCCTGACTACAACACCTAGAGTAAATCATTTAATAATAGGTTTCGGAACAGCGTTCAATGGTTCAATCATTGGGGAACGTTCACCATTAAGCAAACTTATCGTAAAGAAATTGTAACTCATACAAATTAATTTATGTGCAAAACTATTAATTCAAAAATATATCACATTCGTATCTATTACTATAATACTTAGGTAGGAACTTGAATATAAGTCTGAAGTAAATTTAGCTAATTAAAAAAAAAAATACTCTAATGCATTATTATGAAAGACCACAATTATTATTAAAAAATAAAAATAGAAAAAAGAAAAACATAATTGTGTAAAATGATGCAGTAAACAGATATTTGATTTAAATGGAAATAGAATCAACACGTATTTAAAGCAGTAACAATTTAAAAACAGATGAATATGATATATCAAAGTGAATTAATGAAATGCTTCTTCAACAACCTTGTAAAATGTGAAAATCAAAAGATAATCATTTAAAAAACCAAGTGCTCATCCTGGCTAATGTCATTTATTGTAAATAAAAGAACTTACAAGAACAGTAATTATGTACCTGTACATCAAAATATTTAAAAAATTCGACACTTACTAGTTATGTAGGTGGGAATCGAGTCACGAATCGTTGATAAACTAAGAACAAATATATAATATAATAAAAATCATTTTTCGGAAATAAACAACACTGACATAATACAAGGACCATCACATACCAGAGGCGCGCGCATCACTGAACAAGGGAATGGTCTAGTGAGTAGGAGCATGCGCAATAGGCTGTCCCTTCCAAGGGCTCCACAATATATATCTGTTGTACGACGGACAAGTGGGTGCATCCCAACGGCCCAACATTTCAGGTTGTTCACGTTCATTTGAGCATAACATTGTTCGGATCCCATTGTTTAGTTCACCGCTCGAGGAAAAGTAAATCAAGATATAAAAGATACAGCAAATTATCGAAGTAATTTAGGATATCACGACAGATTTATTTGTGTTCAAACATAAAAGAACCGATTCGTATCATTAAATTTCAACTAGGAGCTCAAAGACATATTATGGCATTTTGAACAGTCATAAATTTCAATTAAAAAAAACATTTAGTATAAAACTTTTTCAATAATGAAAGAACTTGAACGTTTTCATTAGGCATATTATTAGGCAATAAAATATAACGTAAGTAGGTATAGGTTTTGAAAAATGTACTTTCTTTTGAATCACCTAATCCAGAATTCTTCTGAATCTTTCTCAGATATGCTTCATATGCAAAAATAAATGTAGACAAAAAAAACCTTCTTAGGCAGTACCTAATACTAGGACATAACCCAGATGTATGTGTTTTTTAAGCGTTTTTGCCTTCTGATTATGAATCATCAAAACTTGAGGAAGAATCATAACATATTGAAAGGCGAGAACCAGCCAAACATTTTGCTCCAGATGCTTTGGTTGTTTCAGTCATTTCTTATATGTTTTTCTTCATAATAAAGTAAGTTATTGAAAACATGAAGCATAACTAAGTGCAAACAGGACAATGAATTATTTAAAAAACATACAAATTCTGGATGGTCCATGTATTTATTACAATACAGAATTTATACAAAATTCTATGTATTTATTTCTTTTTTTTAACCACTGTAAATTATAGATGTAATATGGTGAGAATACTGATTTGTTTACAAATAGTTGTACGGAAAACGAAGACTCTGGCTTCCTAATTTTAAGTATAAACATGCTTTATGTTTACATCATCATATCTCATATCTCATCATGTCTTTGTAATAAGCTTTTTGCTCATGTCAGCTGTTTATTTGAAATAATGAAATTGTAAATTACTAACATTGGCTATGTTATTGTATAAATTAAATAAACACCTCGCAATTTCAAAATGAAATTATGTATTATGCTTGTAAAATAGAATTATATTTGAAAAATACATCATAAAATAATATGATGTATTATACTTGAAAAAGGGAGTGGGGTAGCTTGGTGAGTAAGGTACTGAGCTGCAATCTCCTGGGCCCGGGTTGAAGTCCTGATGTGGCAGATTATTATTTATTCTGTTACATCAGCCATGGATCAGCGATGTTTGTAACGTAGAAAAGCATCAAACGTAAAAAAAAAATGAAAAGAAAATCACTAATTGTACAAATCATGGTAATACTGACAGAACGTTCTTCAGCAACCTTTAAATCAGTTTCCAAACATCCGATATTGACAAAAAAATAAATGTAGCGTTACAATCCATGCATTGTTTCTAGACCACATATAATACTAGGTGTGGGCAGCATCAGCGCTCAACCCCAGGTTTATTGCCGAACCCAATGAAGAGACAGGTACCCACTTTATAGAGGCTAGGTACGCCCCAGGAAGATCTTCCGGTCCCAGAGTCGATCCACGGCAGATATTACATAACAAATAAATTAAATGCCAAATCCGGATTCGAACCTGGGCCAGGGAGTTAGTAGCAAAGCGCCTTGCCCAATGAGCTCACCCAGGCATTGATAACACAGACCAACAAAAAAAATTTTTTTTGAAAACTTTTTTAACTTTAATAGTTGATCTTTATAGATTTTTATGTGCTGAATCTAAATCTGGCCTTAGTTTTTTTGTATCACCTATAGGTTTCCGTAGGTTTTAGACTCATCAAACATCTTAACTTTTTAAACTTCTGTAACATATTAGCTACAATAGAAACATACTCTGGGTCTTTTTCATTTCCCAAGAACTTTGTAACGACTTGCTTGAATGATACCCATGCTTCTTTCTCATTTTAGGTCATTGTGGATTCAAAGTTAACATCAAACATCATTTTTCTAATGTCAGGTCCGACAAAGACGCCTTCTTTTAGTTTAGCTTCTGAAAGGCGTGGAAACTTTCGGCAGAGATACTTGAAACATGGTCCATCTTTAGGCAAAATCTTTACAAATTGTTTCATGAGGCCTAACATTATATGTAGAGGTGATAGAAGCACGTTTTTTGGATCTACGAGGTTTTTGCGTAGAATGTTCTTCTCACCAGGTTTTAAAGACTTCCTCACAGGCCAGTTATTTCTGCACCAATGTTGATCCCTAGCCCTACTGTCCCATTCACACAAGAAACATGGAAATTTGGTAAAACCATCTTGCTGACCAAGGAGCATGCATGTTATTTTTAAATCACCACATATCATCCAACCATGAGCAGAATAGCCTATTCGATTTAACACTGTTTCTAGGTTTTCATAGTTTTCTTTCATATGTACAGAATGACCAACAGCAATAGATGCGTACATGTTACCATTGTGTAATAAAACAGCCTTTAAACTAGTTTTCGATGAATTAATAAACAACCTCCAGTCTTCCTTTTTCAGAAAGACTGAAAGCTGTTCAATTCTTTAAAAATCGCTTAATTTAATAAATTTAACTATAAAATGTGAACAGATTGTGGGTGATACAGCTTTTTTAATATCATATTTGGATTCAGCACCCTAAAAACTATAGGAATAAGGTATTTTCAGTACAAAAGTTTTTTCATCGTTGGCCTGTATAATAATTGAACTGATAATTTTTAAAATATAAATCGAGAGTTTTATTTTCAAGTACAGTAGATTATTTATATTTATATTTTATTATTATTGTACATTAGTTTCTTCTCTCACTTATCCGAACTAATTAAAACCGAGGGAGTTCGTATTAGCGAAAAATTCGGATTACCGAACTGAAAAAAAGGTAACCACAAATGAGTCAATTTAAAAACAAAAATTACGTATTAAAAATATTTTGATTGATGTTAATTATTGATCAGAAATTGGGAAATACTCTGAAATATTCGTTTATTTGGAAGTTGAAAGCATCTTTTTCAAAGCCTCTGTTGCATGTGCTTCGTGGTGATAAGTAAACTGTTTTGTCAAACAACGGCAAATTGCTAAATTTTGCAGTTTGTGTAGCGTTTGAACCTCGTTCCATTGAAGCAACAAAATTTAATTATTTTTCTTAATATCAGAGGTATTAAGTGATAAATTAATATCACTTAAATATAATAAATTAAAGATATATGAGATATTAATATGTTGTGTACCAACATAAAATTCCAATACTAAAATCAACAATGCAAAATTCGTTCCGGCACCAACTCTCTCGAGACGATTTACTATCGTTAGTTTCTCCTCCAAAGTTTATTTGAGATGTTTCCTTTCAAAGTGCACATTTGAAATTAAGATTAACATTTTAACACAAATTAATGTTAATACTTATAAAAAAATGTTAAAACTGGTTGAGTGGTAGAGGAGAAAATTAGTAAAGACGTAGGGTAGCTAAAAAATACCCTGTAGGTGTAGTGTGTTGAAAAGGTAATAAATAGTTTCGGAAAATAATCCTTTTAATCATTTTCTTAAACCTCATGAATCATAGTTAATAATATTATGGAATGACGTAAACTACTCATTTTACTAACGATACAATTTGGCACTGAAGATCAATTTAATGAAAAGGTAAATTAATATCCATCGATAAAGAAATTGAGAAAATATATACGCTTCCAAATTTTTACAGCTTAATTTGTATTTTAAATAAACGGAGTTGGCACTGATACAGTACAGAAAGTTTTATTGAATGGATGCATTTACTTCAAATCAAATCTTAATTTCTTTTTTGTTGGGTGAGGCTCGGATTAGCGATGGACTCTACTATAATTGTAAGTACTGTCCGAGATAGCTTGAGGAATTAGAATAAAATCCATTGAATGGTTTAACGTCAGATTTTAGATTTCAAAATTTGTCACAATATTTATTCTTAGAATCAGAAAATATATCGCATTTCCAAAATTGAGCTTGAAATCAATAAAACAGTTTAACTATTTCTAATAGTGGGAGTATAATTGATATACTTTTATTCTCTTTTCTCCAATAACGAATGTTTGTTTTCAATGAAAACCTCAGGAGATTAAGGTGAGGTGAACCCTGAAACATGGCAGCTGGTTCAGTCGGTTCTCTTTTGTGCGACTGTAGCTGATTTATAACAATTATCGAACTGTTCCCCGTAGCGGCTCAAGTCTAGTTATTGTGCTCCCTCCAATAGTGAGTTAAGAGTTATCATTAGTGTTCCCAGGCTTCCACTGCGACACACAGTTTGGCCAACATTGGACCAAAATCATTAAATAGAGAAAGAGGTATGCCAACTAAATAGTCTGTTTTTTAAAAATGCATCTAGGTATTAAAACAAATTACAGTACAACAGCGTTTATCCGAAATTATATAGCCGGGGCTGTTCCGGATAAAAATAAATCCCGGATAAGAGATGGTATTTATTTTTAAGCTGCCCAATTAACGGTGGTGAAACCAAAAAAAAAAAAATTAAAAAATAGTGCATAATATATCAAAATACATGACTTTATAATGCATACTACAAATAACAATAATATTACATGTTTTAAAAAATTGAAATGCGCATACTGTTACCAACTTGAGTTATATTTAAAAAAAAAATATATGATATCAAAGAAAACAATGAAATGTAAAACAACTAAACAAAACAGTGAACGATATGATAAAAAAAAATAGAAAAAAAAATGGCATAGTCACAAAAATATAATGACTAACTGATTAAAACATTAAAGCCTATCTTATACAATATTCAAATTTCTTTCTAAAGAACAACTGATAAGTCGTTTTTATAACAATTTCATTCAATTTTTAAAAAAAGTAAGATGTTTTGATATACTTTGTTAGAGTATAAATTTTCATACGCTAGGCATGGAGGGCAAAGTAGTAAACAAACAATAATATAAAAATTAACCATTAATAAAGATAGAGGAAATAAATAAAGGGGGGGGGGAGTTATTTTGAAAATATTCCAATATGAAATTCATCAACTAAATTTGTTCTAGAAAATACGCCAATTATTTCAATCGAAATGGTTACAATACCATAATTTTGTTTTACTACTGGACTAATAAATTTGAGAATTAGAAGACAAATCATGAAAAAAAAAAACTCTTTACTTACTTTTTGTGAGGGTAGCCTTTCGACAAGATTTCTAAAATGTAAGCAATTCGCAGCAATATTTTAACTTCTTAACGCTTCGAAATTGGGAGAGTGACTGACGAATTGTGATTAGAAAAGACTTGAATAATGTCACTGGATGAAAACAAAAGTGCAGGTGCTCTTAGAACATTCTCAACAAAAATAAACGAAAGATTATTTTTCATGTGTGTATTTTCAGTTTTTAATGGGATAATGACATTGATTAAAATCATAAAATCATAAATCGTTTGTTCGAAAGATATTACGACTAGCTTCCTTTCGGCAGACATATCGTCACATTTCAATTTAAGCATCACGCAAAACACATCTGAATTACATTAAAATAAATTAAAAAAAGTGAAAAAAAAAATAAAATGTAGGAGTTATTCTACAAGTAGCAATGATGAACTGAATTCTTCGTTTAAATATTATGGAGAAACAAAACAGAACGCAGAGAGGACTTAAACGAAAATTGCAAATAACTGTTTTCACAAGAACTATAATAAGATTGCATATGCATTCCTTTTAAGAATTTCACATAATTATTACTAAATGCGAATAATGTATGAGCCAAACCATTTCAAAACACCCGGTTGGAATAAAAGTTGCTGTGTTGACATTTTTTATTTTTATATTTTTTTTTACCCCCTATCATTTGGTGAGTTCAAAACTATGATTAAGACATGTTTCAGACTAACAATTTTAACTTTGCTTCGCAGCTGTAAACAAGCTTCAGGAAAACGTCTCTAATTCTCGTAATTTTGTTGATATCAAAACAGAAAAAAAAAAAACTAAAATTATGATAATGATGTGCTCTACATTTTTTGCCCTCGCAATAACTCACCTAAGTAGTAAATAAAGAGGTTAAAAAAGTTCACAACTATATAATGGATTTGGATAAGCGAGGTTCTACTGTAATCAATAGACGACTTAATGGAATTGATTTAATAAAAAAATATCATAGTGAATGAAATAACTTTGATATTTTTATTACTGAAACTTACAGCTCTATTTTACAATATCTGTAAATATGGTGATTGAGGGAAAGATCTGCAAATGAAACAACCCAGACACTATTACGATCTTACCATCTCTTATCCGAAATTTAGCTTTATATGGGATTCTCTGCCCATATTACTCCGCATAAACGCGGCACTCCTGTAGTGAGAATCCATTAAATGCAATTAAGAACTAAGAGCATTTTTTTGGATGAATAATAAAACGTCAAAATGCTTTAAACTGGATTCGAAATGGATTTATGTAAAAATGAGTTCATTGCCAAGGAAAGTTGGAAAATTATGCTCTTATTCCTAAAGAAAGGTAACAGAAATTTTTGAGCTTATGCATTTCTTATCACAATAATCATGGAAAGAATAGAATAAAAATGAAAGAATATTAAAGTATTGTTTAATTTGTAGACATGGATTTATAGACATGGATAAATTCAATTTGTTGATTTATAGAGGGCTGGGATTAAGAAATATATGTTTTTTTTAGTATCACTCTTTTAATAAAGTATCTTATAAAAGAATTTTTAAAATAGATATAAATTATGAAATGCGTTATTTTTTAAAAGCTTTTTAAAGATACTGCTTGGAAATGAATAAAATAGGAAGTTTTTGGAAGAAGAATTTGTTTAGAGTGAAATGTTAGTGCTACATCAACCCATCATGGACTTTAAAATAATTCATTTATCCTTTTGGCAGATATAAATGGAGACTTCACTTGATAAATTTGAAATACAATTTAGGGGCGCGTGTGTATTCTAAGCCTCTTAGGTTCGTTGGGTGTCTCCAATACGAAACTAATTGAATTGAACCTGACAGATTTTAATTTTAGGAAATGAAAAGTCTCCTCTTTCTATGTGCCATTTTGATTTTAATTTATTCAGAATGTCCCTTAATTTTGCTAATTTATAACGAAAGTTATAATCATTAAACTTAAACTCTACTGAAACAAATGTGGAAGGGATATCACTACATTCAAATAGGCCACAAGGGTATATGGGTATATAAAATTAAGAAATTAAAAATATGATAATGAAAGTAATATTTAAATAGACTCTGAACGAAATATATTTTAAAATATTATAGATAATTTTGATACGAATTTGGATTCTTATAAATTAATACAAAAAATAATTTGCCTTATGCTGTATTTTTTCTTAGTGATACTTTTAAAGTGTGTAATATTTTATGTTAATGACAAATAATTTAATTCTATTTTATGATTCCGCGATTCAAAATCCCAGAAATATATCTTACCTTCAAGATATGTAAGTATTAAAAAGCAATAAAACACATATAATAACTTAAGATAGTTAAATATATTTGTAATAGTTTCAAGATTATATTTAAGAAACTGTTTCTAGCTAAATAACATCATTTCATAAATATTCGTTTCTAAATTAACGTGGTATAAAAAAGTAAATACTTCCTTCTCAGGAAACACATACTTTATTTTCCTAGTCATAGATTATTCTCTAGGTTTATTGCTAAACGCCTATTTTATACTCTGATGTTATTTTTTTTAAATAAACAAGCTATATTTGAACACATTCTTCACCTCCATTAATCTCATTACAAGCTCTGCTAATGGCAATGAGAAATTTCTAATTTCAGACTGATTTTCGTTTTGTTTTTAATATATAAAAACATTTAAAAAAAATTATAGTAAGAATAGTTGTATTTTTAATCCAAATATCAATACTTTGATCTTTTAAATAGATAATATTAGAATATCAGTACTTAAATAAATAATTATACAGGTCGGCATAAGTTTCATAACATTGATGATTATTGGTGTAAATGAAGTATTTTGCTATCCTGAATCCGAAAATGATCAGATAAATACTGTAACACGTAAAGTTTTTTTGTTACAGGGAGTAGGTGGTGGGGAAAAAAATGGAGGCGATTTCTGGACAAGAAATATGAAAACTATAAAAAACTCATGGATGAAGTATTGAAAGTCTATGAAATACTAGGGTGTCGCACGCCCTTAAAGATCCATTTTTACACTCCCATTTGGATTCCAGCTTCTTGGTGATTTCCGTTTTTAAGAAAGAATAAATAAAAAAGGAATTAGTTGCTTCATAGTGCTATGGAAAACATTATTGAGGATTTTGTGAATAAAAAACATATTACATGAGATGTCATACAGCGACAAAAAAATTCACTTTTTCCTCTCGTGTTCTGTAGCATCACCTCTTTTTTTAAAAACCAGCAGTAGTTGCCCAACATAGATGGATTCAAGCGTCCCTGGTATCATGTTCCTGCTATCCTCTTTACTCTGAAGTTCTGGTGGGGAAAACTCTCTCCTTGTTCGTCGCTTACTGCACCCAAAATTTCTGGAAAGCAATCCAAATGGAAGTGTAAAAAATGCATTTCAACACCCTAGGATTTCATATAGTTTCAAGAGTTCATCTATGAGGTTTTTATATTTTTCATCTTTCTTTTCTTGTTGTCCAGAAATCCTTTCACTGCATTTACAAAAAACTTCCAAGCTGTCAATTCCTTTTCATTTAATTTTTCTTGAAAACGAAAATCGCATAGAAGCTTCCTTATTTGAGGTCCATTATTTTATAATTATAATATGCCTTATTTTAATTATTCGCAGTATGACATCTCATATAATATATTTTTATTGAAATAATCGTCAGTAATTTCTCTGCATAGATTTTACACGTTTTACATGTTTATATTAAATAAATATATATATGTAAAAATATGTTATCTCTTCCCCCTCCCCCTCCCCCAACACCCATTCCCTTGGTGGTGGGAAGAAAACAAAAACACTGTTAGTGTATCATTTTTGGATTTAGCACTACAAAATACTTCATATACACATATTTTCATCAATTTTACTTCTAAAAAGTTGAAATTTGTTGACCCGTGTTATTAGAGACTAACTTCTGAGTTCACATCTCCACTATATAAATTATTTAAACAAATATCATTGCCTATTAAGAACTATGAATAGGTGAAGCGAAAATTTGTAAATAATTTTTGTTGATAACATTTTAAAACGCCAAAACAGCGATATCTCACATTTAAATTTTTTTACCAGGCTCAATATATGAATGAATGTTTACTGATGATTGAATTTAAAAACCTGTCATTTCTATTATTGTGTTCAGAAAATATACATGAAAAAAATCTACAATTCAGTATTGGCCCATAACTAATGGCTGTGGTGCGTTTACTTATAGTTAATAGCCATAGTGCATACATAGTCGTTTATTTTTTTTTCTTAATTATTTTTTCAAATTTATTATTTCTATTTGTTTAATTTTTACGCTTTTGTTTCCTTAAACTCTTATATATCCTATTACATTATTAAAATATATATTACATTACATAATTGGTGACAGCTTCTAATCATTCGAAACCCGCACAAGGTGTAGGGTATGAATGTCATAACTTACTGTAGATGATTGAAAATAAATATCATATTTATCATTCTTTTAAACCTTCGCATTTAATTAACCGTATTTATCGAATACATAAATAGAAATATAATTCGGAAATAAAAAAGTGAGCTGCTCTAAAAAAAAAAAATCTTATTGGTGAATGGCAGGTAGAGGCGCTCAATTGCTTTTCTGGAAAATGTACATGTAAAAGGTGATTAACTTGAAAGAGGCCGGGAAAAGATCTTTCCGTTTATATATTGAGACCAGCAAGAGAAATCGGAGTTTTCCAACAAAATTTCCTTCGAGAGAATTTTCTGTGGCCTAAAAATCTCGACAATTTTTATTTTTTTTTTGGTAATCAAAATATCTCAGTAACCGTTATACCTAGGACAATGCTCGTTCATTTCATTTTTTATACATGCAATAGCAAGTATGGTAAATATATAAAAAATAAGGTAATTAGCCGATTCCCTGAATATCATATAAATTTTTCTTGTTCGTTAAAAAAAAAAAAAAAAAAAAAATCTTTTTAATTTTCTTTTTTAATATGTTCATTCTTTATAATGCAAGCAAATGAAAAAAATGTTAATTTACTTTATGAGAGTAAAAATGAAAATAACTAATGAAGAAGGAGATGGTCCGGGTGGCGGCCAAGAATAAAATAAAATAGTTGATTTTATTTTATAAACTTTAGAATGCAACGCTTGTATTGTAAATTATCCGAAATATTTTCTTTAAAAAATCTTGCACTATTTCTGAAACAAATTTGTTTCTTAGTAATCCAGGGAATTATTTATATTTTTTCTCGTAAGTTGAATCATTACGGGCAAAACGGGAGTTCTGAAGTATACTCCATGCAGACTAGAATGTCAAATAATATGTCTTACTGATAATGAAATATCCAATTCTATTTCTTTGGCCATGGAAATATAATAAAACGCTTTACTATTAAGTCTCAGTAATAAATATTTCCTAAATCATTCCAACATATGGAAAAATATATTTTCCGATATGTTAATTGAATAAAATAGAATAGAAAAAAATAAAAATATTTTGGGACACGGTGTCCCCAAATAATAGCAATATAGGACAATAGAAAGTTTAAATATGATCAACTTGAAATTGTGATACCCTAAATATTCTTCTTCTTCTATCGGCTCAACAGGCGCTGATGCTACCCTTGGCCTGCTCAACAATTATCATTTTTCTCGATCTGTCACTTCTGTGACAGAGATCCTTAGCTGCCGAAGATCTCGTCCTACACCATCCCTCCATCGGCCCTTTGGACTACCGCGTTGACGCTGACCATCCGGAACATTTCTGTACACCCTGCTGGTCACTCTGTCAGCACTCATCCTCATCACGTGGCCAAGCCATTTTAGCCTGTATCTTGATGTGAGAGGAGATGCTAATGTCTTAGTAGAGCTGGAACAGTTCGCTATTTTTCCTTCGCCGCCACTGACCATCCTCACACACAGCCCCCAGAATTCTCCTAAGAATTACTCGCTCCAACCTATCAAGTAGGCTTCTCCACCGTATGTGACTACCGGTCTTATTAGGGTCTTGTACAACATAAACTTGGTGGAACGGCTAACAAGCTTGCTTCTGATTAGCCTTGAGATGGAGAACTAGGCTCTATTCCCAGCTGTTATTCTCTTTCTAACCTCTTCTTCCTCTTCCAGGTTATAGTTAATAATAGAGCCCAGGTATTGGAAGCTTTTCACTATTTCGAAGCTGTAAGGGCCTATTTCATAGTGACTCTGCCTCTGATCTAGCCTTTTGTTCAATACCATGATCTTGATCTTCTCCTTCAGCATTCATTGCTTCAAATGCCATCCTTATGCTCTGCGGGGACCTACTAATAATGACAACATCGTCAGCATATGCCAGAACCTGGGTCATCTTGGTAAATATTGTTCCTTCCTGCTCTAGTTCTGTTCTATTGACGATTGCTTGAAGAGCAATATTGAACAGGAGAGGAGCCATTGGATCCCCCTGCCTTAGACCACTTTCAACTCCAAAAGGCTCCGACAATCCAGAACATTTTACTTGGCAGATTGTATTCTCCATTTTGCATTTTACTAATCGTATTAATTTACTTGGTAATCCCAATTCATGCATGGCTACTATGAGCTTACTTATTTTAGTAATTGCTTATTTGCCTAATGGTGAAAATTTGACCAATAGTGGACCTGTTGGGCCGGAAACCACCTTGATAGTCTCCCAGTTTCTGTTCTACATATGGGAGGAGCCTGTTGTAGAGGGATATGGAGAAGATTTTATATACAGTGCTGAGCAAACTAATCCCTCTAGAGCCTGATTCCATTCCTTAGGTATGCTTTCCTCTTCCCATATCTGGGCTATCATATCCTGCAGTTCCCAGGCAACTTCATGATGCCCTGCTTTAAACAATTCTGAGGGTAGTCCATCATTACCGGGTGATTTATTATTCTTCAGTTTACTGAGGATGTCTTCGATGTCCTCTACGTCGGGTGGAATGGTTTCCAAGTCATTCTCATTTGTATCCAATGGTAACTGTGCATGGTCTTCCTGGCAGATTTCCGCACCTCTGGGGTTCAGCAGGCTCCTGAAATGCTGTCGCCACCTTTCTTGTATCTCTTCTTTCAGCATTAGCATTTTACCCTGGTCATCTTTGATTAGGTTTCCTTTTCTAGTTGGTTCGCTTTTATCATTATTCACCGATCTTCATTTTTTCATCATTCATTTTTGATTGTTGAGTTCTCAATGTCCTTAATTTGTTTCCTTAATGCCTCCCTTTTCTTGCATCTAACCAACATCTTCGTGTGCATTCTGGCATCTTTGTATTCCTTGAAACTGCTCCTTGTTTTCCGACTAATCCATATTAATTTTTTCATTCCGTTTCTGGATTGCCAGTCTGCACTCTTCGTCAAACCAACAGTTACGTGGATGTCTTTTCTTTTCTCCACACATTTCTTCTGCTGCCTGAGTCAATTCTATCCTAATACGCCTTCACCTGTTTTCAATAGTTTCAGAACCTTCACTAACTGGTACGCTCATGACTGACCCAAGAAACGTCTAAGCAAACCTAGCACCCCCTTCTTCCGTCCTGAGGCACTCTGTGTTCCACTTCTCACTCCGAAGCATTTGTTTCTTTGAGGCGCATTTTATTTTTTGGTCAGCACTAAGTAGTGATCGGAGTTAACGTCATATCCTCTATAGGATCTTACATCATTCACGCAACTAAATGTTTTGGTGGATACCAACACGTGATCAATTTGACTTGCTGAGGTGCAATCTGGAGTGTGCCATGTTTCTTTATGCACTTTTTTATGAGGGGACATAGTGCTCATGACTGCATTGGATTTCACGGTTGCGAAACTTACCATTCTGTGTCCATTGTCATTAGTTTTATGATGTAAGCTGTGCGCTCCTATGGTTGTTCTCAGCTCCTTTTCCTTCCCAACTTGAGCATTAAAATCTCTAAAAACGATTTTCATATCATAACTGGGACAGGTACTATAGGCAGCTTCCAATTGTTCTTAGAATGTTCATCTTTCTCCTCTTCATCCTTCTCTTCTGTGGAAGCGTGAACACAAATCTAACTAATGTTCCTGAACTGACCTCTAATGCGTAGTTTGCATAGTTTCTCATTAATTAGTTGGAAGTCAAGGATTGCGGATTTTATTCTATTCGAGACCATAAATGCTACACCAAATTCGTGTCTGCTTTCACTTCCACTATATAGCGTTATAAAATCCTTTCATACCCTACATATTATTAATCCATAATGAAAAAAATATGTAAACAAACATTAATTAAAAGTAAATAAAATCTGCTAATAAACAAAAATATGATCTTATACGAATTAGAAAAAAAAAAAATAAAACATTCTCTAAATAAACTGAAAATAAAATTTAATATAAAATGTATATAGTTATTATTGATTACCTTTTTTAAGCCTTTCGGTTTCTGTTTATTTTTTGTTTAAATTTGAAATTATTATTAACCAATCGGAGGAGTTACCATGTGGAATGTGTGTATGTATATATATATATATATATATATATATATATATATATATATATATACACACACACACACACACATATTCCACATGGTAACTCCTCCGATTGGTTAATAATAACTTCAAATTTAAACAAAAAATAAACAGAAACCGAAAGGCTTAAAAAAAGTAATCAATCTACTTATATAACGTTAACGATTAAAAATTCGAAGCTTATCATTATTTGTACGAAGTGCTTAAATTGAAAACAATGGGTTTTTCCAAAGTTTCTGGGTTGCGTCCTGGTACTTCTCTTCCTTGTAGAGGGTTTACGGCTCTTTTCCAATTGAATTTGGCCAACATCCGAGAAAGTTGAGGTTTTGATTGCCTTGTTGAAAAGCTGAGAAAATTGGAGTCGCTTTGAAAAAAAAAAAATGAATTAGTAGCAATCCGCTTTACGAGAAAAAACTTTGTAATCTTTTTAGAGAAAATAATAAAAAGAAAAACTGCAATTAGTATACAGTTAAACAATTAACAAATATATGTGAGTATTTGAAGTAGTAAACAAAATTATATAGTGCTAATTAATCCAAGAAAAACTAAAACAAATCTGTTATTTTCGTAACTTAATCATTCTAAATTTTAGTATTTTGTTGTTTTGGGGATTTGATATATGCATTTTAATGTATTTTCAGTTGTTCTGGTATTACTGATCACCTATTTAAATATAGCCTTAAAGCCAAAGCATTCAACTGAATGCGTTGAATTTTGTCTTTGAGTGATTAATTATCTTTATTTGGCTAGTTAGTCTCTTTTTTAGACTGTTGATATGAGATGTGCATTCTCCATTTATGTGATCTTATCTTTTTCAGTCCTGATTTCCCTATTTGTTTACCTACTGCAATTTGAGAGACTTAAACCTTTTAATTAAAAACATAGAATGTCTATGGAATGGCAATGGTTTTTAAAATTGTTTATTAAATTGCCTTCCGATGAACTTAGTTTAATTTTTTGTAAATTGAGAAAACGGAAACCGTTTCTATCGGGATCATTTTCGATATATCGAAATGAATCATTCTATTATAATAAAATAAACATTATAGCATTATTTGTGAATAATAAGAAGTATAATATTAGTTACATCGTTTTTATTAAACATATTTGTAATCGCACTTTAAATCAGCAAAAATCTTACATCACATACAATGCCTAATTTTCACTCTATTTTTATCATCTGGCGTATCTCCCGACTCAGGTTTATACAGTGTAACCAGTAACTCCCTAATTTTCTGTATAAAAAAAAATTAATAATAATAATAATAATTTAAAAATATACAGAGACAGGCCAGGATTAGGAGCGGTTCCTTTCAGTATAGAAAGCCAGTATTACTACACACTAATAATTATTACTTTAAATTTCATGAGAAGTAACGAAATCAGAGATTTCCTGTTGAATGCAGGCTTACAAAACTTTTATTACAATAGAATATAATAGAAAAAGGCATGGCAAAAAATAGCATGGTTTTTTGTTCAACACCTGCTTTGTTTTATGCACAATGTATTTATTTCCTAGCAAGTTTTTATAATCAAAGCTTGTCTTCTTGTATGGATCATAAAATGGGTTTCATTGGAGTGTAAATATTCAAACGTTTCTTGTCACATTGCGAAATTAATAATTCACCGTCTTCTTTGAAACTGAGCGAGCATTTCACTGAGAGAGCTCAGCGCAGTCCAGTTGCCAAGGCCCCGCGCTCTTCATTTAATTATAAAGGATTACAATCTTTGAATTTACTCAGTATGAAAATTAAAAATAAAGTACCGTCTAACATCAGATTCCATTTGAGTGTATTATCTGTATAAAGCATTATATACACAATTTTTTTTATACAATTTCTTATGGTTTCTAAAAGTTGTTAAGCTACACCGGAATACTTCTGGACCAACAATTAGTACCATCCCCACAAAGAATCTGAATTACTAGCGAAGATTAATTCTTTATTATTTCGAAATATATAACCTTAACAAAGAATAAAAATGTGTTTCGGAATGATAATAACTAGTAATTCATTGAACTGCAGATCTCGTGAATAAATCTAAAATCTGCTCTATATTGCACCTTTTATCAAAGAATTATTTGTTTTCCCGCATATTTTTTACAAGTAGATACACGAAGTTTTATAAAATGTTTGTCCGACATAGATAAATTTTACTAGAAATGGAATTAGTGTAATTATAATAAAAATTCAAAGGTTCCTGAAAAAAAATTAAATAAATCGAATTTTTAAAAAAAATGTTGAATACTTAGGCGGAGTATATTGCCATTTAAGATTTACATCCGATTCTGCGTTATATCGGGTAAGTGAAATGTTATACTGAATTTAATTATTGGAACCGGTATTGTAGCATAATAATGCCATCCAGACAATTGGATCTCGGATTACTTGTCCATCACAGGATAGAACCTCCATAGTCAATACCTATTAATCTGTTGTATATTTTAACATTATACACAAAATGTTAGTTTTGGTAATGAAATAAATAAAATATGAGTGAATACATTAACAATTGAAGATTATGTTAATAATGAATCGGTAATTAGCAGTAGAACAATTTTTTTTTTTTTAAGCTGACTAAATCTCCTACACAATCAACAATTATCCTCTTTGGGGTCGACCATGCAAAACATCTAAGGCATAAAAACTTGATGTTATTCAGTATCCTCAAAAACCAATCTCGGGCCGATTATCCTTTAAGACCTCGGGATATTTTCTAAAAAGCATAGCGTTTATTTCGAACTGGTGATAGGGGAAAAAAATACCTTCCAGGGATTTATTCCCTTTTCAGATTTTGAATTTTTATGAAGACGGAATTATTGAAAAAAAAATTACAGAAGCCAGAATGAGCAAATTTCAATTAATTAAATGTCCGCCTATCGTGTTTCTAGGTCCGCTAACTATAGACTGTGAGATCGGGACCGGTGCATTTTTTGCGAATTTAAAGATATTACTCCGTTACTCCTGTTCGGAATAAATATAAAATTTTCTGAGTATGATCTAAGCCTGCTTCGAATATTGTGCGATTTTTATTTCCAATCAAATTAATTTTGGAACTGCCTATAATTAGTTTTTGGTTCATTCAGCCTTTTTTTTTCAAAATACAAGAAATGTTCATATTTACCTTAACTCTTATTTTATGAAACTAAAAATTCTCGACACAAATTAAAAACTTTTAATTATAAGAACTTTATTTCTATCAATTATTTACAAAACCAAGCCAAATTTCAGAGGTTTTTTCTACAAAACCTGCCTGAACTTGATATTATTTAATATAAAGGGGGTCACAGATAACCTGCTCCCCTTTAAATTCTAGAATGTTTAGAATATCAAAATAAAATTTGGGGAATTCTAATCAGGTAACCTAGAGTAAATTTGAGGCATATTGCTTAGAATTCCTCCAACGTCTCTAACTCTGGAATTTGCAATGGGACTTTTTTACGAATTCTTATAGGAAATTAAATTTTAAGACGAATTCACAATGGGCACTTTTTTGGTCCGATGTGCTTCGAGGGCGCTAACGAAAAAAACGATTTTTACACAAACTTCCAAATTTCTCTGCAGCAAAGAATTTTCTTTAGAAAACGTTCCATTAAACGTTTTAGAGAATTAAAATCATTTTGAAATGAGTCAAATTTCATTCAAGAACGCTTGGTATTAGAGTGGCAATGAAGAAAAACAGCAAAAAGTATTTTTTTTTTTAAATTATTATGATTATTTGTATTTGTTAAAATTGTTGGATAATAAAAATGCATTAATAAAACAAATAACCGAAAGCTTGTCCAAGCCACTCTGGTTTTGTCGTTTGACATTTTTTTCTGTTCTCTTCCTGTATATGTAATAATAATGTCTCTCTAACTCAAAGTATGGACATAGAATGGAACTATACTCATTTCACTCATTTCAAGGTGATTTTAATTCTCTACAATGTTTACTTGAGTGTTCTAAAAAAAAAATTTTCTTCTTTCGATTAGCACCTCCGAGCACATCGGATCGAAAAAGTGCCCGATATGAATTCATCTTAAAATTTCAGTTTCTTTCAGAATCTGTAAAAAAATTAGAATCGCTTTCAATCGAATTTCAGAGTCGCTGGAGGAACACTCCGGTAGGTTACAAAGGTGGCATTACGCCTCAATATTCTAAACATTCTAGAGTAAAGGGGGAGGGGCAGGTTATCTGTGATACCCTGTATATTCTTGAATTAATTAGTTTTAATTATTTTTGATAGATTTATCAAAAAAATGTTTTTTATTTGCTTTTCGAAAAATTGTCATTGTAAAAAAAATATGTTATATAATAAAAAAATAAGATTGCTGGATGCACCAAAAATAAATTAGTGTTTTAATACTTATTTACCGCTACAAGAACATAGCCTAATTTTAAAAATTGATAATATTGATTTTTTTTTTTCAAACCCTAAAATAGGCTTGCTTATAAACATCTAACTACACACCAAATAAATAATAGGCAAATGAAACAGTATTGTTTCTTGTATAAATGATATGATCCAAAAAAGAAATTTGCTAACACAAAAATCAAAAATAGCCACTCGGAGTGAATCCTATATATATATATATATATATATATATATATATATATATATATATATATATATATATATATATATAATAGTTATTACCTGATGTTCGACCACAAAAACCTGAAGAAAAACATCAATGGTCTTAAAATTTCATTTCCTATCAGAATTCGAAAAAAAGCACAATATCGGTCTGTTTGAGATCCCTAGTCGCAATGTACCAAAATTTCACCTTCTCAGAGTGTTAAATATTAAATAACATCCAAACATAAAATCAATAAAATTTAACCAAAACGAGTGAAGAAAAATGCACAATATATTTTTTGTAAAACGTTAATATGTATTAATTTAAAAGACCTTTTCCGATTAAATGTCAATACCTCTATGAAATAATATAATTATTCTCATTTTTTTTATAAAATCGCCAAAAAAAATATTATTCATCTTCCGTGTAAATATAGTATATATAAATCTGTTTCCAGAGATATAAGGGATCGGTAAGGGCCTGGTTTTTCTTTAAAATATAGGGAGACGAAGCGAGGGGATGGGAAAAGGTTTTTTCTTAAGAGACTTTGAAGAAATGCTTCAATAGAGGTCTATCATTTAGGAAACAACCAGCTTTACACTGTTTTATAACTTTCAGTTACAGGGAAATAAAACAGGGATTCACACTAAACAAGGACATCGGACAATTTTTTTAATGTAACCTCCCTTATCCTTCAGCATGCTATGACCATTTGACTTGAAATTTTGTTTATTTAGTTTACATTAGATATTTATGTTACCACTTACGTGGAAAGAATCACTGATAAATGATTTCTTAATGCTTGTATTCAGTAACGTGATTTAGCCATGTGATGTGGTAATTCTAAGTGTAGGACAGGGGTAACTCAATGGGTAAGCCATTTCGAATTTCCGGGCTCGGTTACGAATTAGACTGTCGGCAGAAAATTTATTAGGGAGGGTACCTTGCCCTTCAATGGTCTGGAGGAAATATTGACGGTTGAGCGTAAATAATGACTATATCACCTCCTTATATTACCATTGGTCAAGCAGCAGTATGTTCATACCAAGGTACTGAACCCAAGACACTGTGGATAGTGGGGGTACTCCTTTTGTCGACTTAATGAAACGTGGACCATATAGTCACTAACCATGTTTTGAAAGATAAAAGGTTTTTATTTTGGAATAGAAAAAGTATAAGGTACCAGCCTAGGTAACTTAAGGTAGCCTTTAAATAAAATAAAAAATTGGATGCAGAAGAAAAATTATTGATCATTACAACAGTGTATAATGGACAATAAATAATAATATAAAAAATAATTTGGAACATAGCCGCATATTATAGGCCTGTTGCACGCTAACACTAGTTTGGCGTCAGCGTTGACTTCTTCATTCGGGTCAATATATGCCAGATAGAATAATCGATGTTTTGCATTTAAGTAAGAATGGAAGAATGAAAGCTACAATAAGACAATCGAAATGTTTTAGTTAACCGCATCGCCAATTATTCCTAAATTTTCTATGTTGATTTTTTTTCTGTAGAACAGAAAGTACACACTGTACTAGTCCTGAAGAAGGTCCGCACGGTTGGGGTGAAATGTCAGCTGTTAGAATAAATAAAACGAAACATAATTGTTTTTATGTTGACCATCGATCACTGATCTCCAACAAAAAATAATTATATTGATGGAGATGTAGGAGACCGTAGGTGAAATCAACCGAAGAGAAGATGGTTGGGGCGTGATCAGGCACACACAGCAAGGTAATAAAGTAATACATGAGGGGATATGAATAAATAAAAAAGCAAACATGAAAATATAAGAACATATGAAATAATATGCGATATGAAAAATATGTTATGCATGAAATATAAAAGAATGTAGTAGCGTACATAAAACTATTGAAACTAAACAAGCAAAAAAAAAAAAAAAAAAATAGAGCGCGGAATGGTTAATAATATGAATCTTTAACATCACATACTATTTCATATTTTCATTCATGTTTATGTATATGATTTTATTTCTTCATATCACCCCAAGTGGTCCTACCTTTATTTGTTCTACTGTTTTCTATTATTCTTGTATCTTGTTTTGCTTAGCCCTGATGAAAGCCTACAACTTATACCGAAACGCTGGTAAACATTAAAACAGTATATTACCTTATTGCGTTTCATTTCTCTGGCCGCACATTCAGCATAATCTCCTTGAAAAAACAATTATATATTTTTCCTCTAATGAGAACGGTGTGAACTTCCTCGATGGATATTGACATTACCATGAAATATTGTTTTTAAAAAACTTGAATTATCTCTTAATTTCGGTGGTTATGAGTTTAGCAGGGGGTGATATGGACCTGAGGATATTGGTTTCTGGGGCGGTTGTGGGTCCGGCAGGAGAGGATTTGATTAGTTGGCAAACTGACTTAGTGTGGGCGGCTCGGCTCAATGAATCTGTAATGTAATGTAAACTATTGGGATTCATTGTTGTCCCACTTCATGATTTCGCTACTTCGGCCCTTCCTAAGCGCTCTTCACAGGACCAGTTTTATCGAGCGACGGTTTCGAGAAGAAAGAACAAACCAAGCAACCATAAATAAACTTATTTCCGACTCATAGATCGATATCATCAATTCTAGTTACAAAATCAAAAAGACAATGCCAGGACGATTAGCTGCATTTTCCTGTTAATAATACAGTTCTCCACTACGATTAACTGTATGCACTTATTATTAAAAATTACAAAATAATAAGCACAAACAGAAAAAATATATAAAATTCAAATTATTTGAAAAAAAATATGAAAGTTCTAACAAAACACTAAAAAATTCCGATCAGTTCTTATGCATGTATTAATAAATACAGAAATAATAGTATAAACTAAATGAAGCAAAAAAATTGTGGTTTATTACAGTATTGGTACAGCAATTTTAAAAATTCTGATAAAATACATGAATTCAAAATAACAACAAACACTTCAGAAATAGTCGAAACATAATCATAAACAGAATTATAATAAATAACAGAAATAAATAAACTAAATTATAGAATAAACCAAATGAAGATAAAAAAAAAAAAAAAAAATCAATAATATGGATTACATATTATTGAGGGTATAAATTAATACGACTTAAAGATAAAACATTAAGTTTTGGTCTTTTATTTAAAGCCAATGTTTCGACCCTACCATTTGATCCTGCATAAGGGCTTGAGTATAGATAAATATTATATATATATATATATATATATATATATATATATATATATATATATATATATATATATATATATATTTACAAACAAAAACGTAACTCTAAATGATATTGAAATTTATATCAGTTTGTGTGCGAGCCTTGTCAAAAAAAGAAGAAAGGTTATTATAAAGGTGTTGTTGTTAAGACTATGATTTTATCAGAGTTGGCCTAATTAATTTTTAATTCCAGCCAGATGGATACTATAAATTCATATCAATACATCAAGACCACTTAACAAAATCTGTGATCTTAAAGCTCTTAAAAACAAAAATTGCTGAAGAGGAGGCTTCCTATTTCGTAGAAATTTTTATTTTGTTCATAGCACCCTCCATACCACAATCATATAACAAAACAGAGTTTTCTAACCAAATAGTAAATAATTTAGTATTAGAGAGAGAGAAGATAAAAAGATGCTTTAGAAACAATTTTATTATGTGAAGTAATGTCATATTAACTGAATTAAAAATTATAGCAAAATAAGAGTATATAAAATTTATTTCAACTTAATGAAATAAAAATAATATTCGATGGTTTCTAAGAAGAGTCTTTATATACATTTCGCTTGTAGGAAAGTCGGTTTTAAATTGAAAAAAATAATTATGTTTTTTAAAGTAAATATCTTTTAAAAAGATATTATATAGTTCTTCTAGAAATCAGAGTTTTGAATGAAATTTCTATGTAACATGTGTAACTCCTGTAATTCGAAGTAAACAGTAATTAATTTTTATTCTGAATTTTTGTAATTCATAATTTTTAATCATTATTACTATTTCTGATATAATTCGATTAAGAAACATTCATTCGAGATTTTTTACATTAACTCGCTGTTCCAGGGTCAAGGAAGAAAGATCATTTGGACTGCCCTCAAAGAAATATTACTATACTACAAACCGTGGATATGTATCTTCAAAGAGATAATTAATAAGGCATAGAAAATAATAAATAAAAAAAAATTAATTAATTTACTTTTACATTTACGAATGCAACGTAAGCAGCAAATATTCATACTTTTCAGATGATTTTAAGGCATTATAAACAGTCTAAGACCACCATTTGAGTCAGAGGTGAAGGAGTGGGAGGGTTCACTTTCAACTCTTAAGAGGACCAACGGAATAAATTTCGACCTTACCACTGCGGCTGGAACATATTGGTAACCTTTAGGCTAACCCACCGTTCCTGCCCTATTTAAAATAAATATGGAAGTTAACTCCATAAAACAACAACGAATTCAGATCATGTTGTAGCCGAATTCAACACACGAGAATCTCAACGTGAGGGCCGGTTCTCGACTCTCAGGCCAAGTCATCTGCGAAACTTTGTAATAGGACATCGTCATAAGCAAAGTTCTATCAAAGTTAAAGGGTGAGTTTAATTGAAGACCCTGTAAAGCAGCTGATTACTAAAACGAGAAAGTTTGGGAAAAAAAGGATTCCAAAAAAAAAAAAAAATTCCCCAATATGACATGCCAAGTTCATCAAAGCGTTATGACTGAAAGGGGTTGGATGCTGCTGTTTTAGCTCGTCTGATGGGCTTAATCAAAATCGTTATTTGAAAATAACTTTCGGCGCAAGTAGAACTTGGTTCGTTAAAGTCTTGATGAAACAGGTAAATCGTTCATACTTGAGACAGAGTCACAGCACTTTCTTCATTAACAAACAACTTTGAAAATTAATTAATGCTGGCTGAAGTACTTAACACGAAGTCTAACTACTTTTTAGCTGCTTTATTATATAAATAGCTGCCCAAAGGCGAGTGCTTAGAAATTAAAAAGTTAAAGTTTCTTCGATTGTCGAGGATTTAATTGTAACATTGTTACCAATCGTTATGGAATTTAAGCTCAATAAAAAAAAAGAAAAACTAGAACAGGATCAAACGTATAAAATAAAATCTGTACCACTAAACTAATCATGGGTATCGGGTTCAGTACTTGGTAAAGAAGTACTGTTTCTTGAATAACAGTTATACTAGGAGGAGACGTGGTCAGCATCCACAATCAACCACCAGGTTTATCTCCCAACCCAATGAAGGACCAGGTACTCACTTTGTAAAGAGGGTCTCATGACCCCCGAGACGAACCTCGGCTGATATTACAGAATAAATAAATTATCTGCCACAGCCAGATTCGAATACGAGCCCGGGAGTTAAGGAGTCCGGTGCCTAACTCACTGAACTACCCTATACCAGAAGCAGAAAAATACTTCTATTTTAATCGATCCGTTTTATATAATGGGGGGAGGAGGTCTTTAATAATTGGACACCTAAATGTTGATAACCTTATTAATAATATATTTTTTTTATCACCATTCTCACAAAGGGGAGGGGAAAGAATAGAAGAGCTATAAAAGCCCATAAAGAGTAAGGCGTGTTCTCCATTGTTCTTAAATCTCTTTCCGCTTATACAAGGTCGCAACAATACATCCCTCACACCTTGCGCGTTTTCCCGAGATGCTAGTCAATGCCCCAAGCCCCTTACTATCGAAGATCCTGCTATGTCCCGATGAGGCTTAGGGCCCATCGTTTTTCAACTGGTTCATCTGATCTCTTCCATTTCATTACCTGGACTCATCATTATTTAGAGGGTGCCCCGGGAGAAATTTTTGTTATTGATGATTCAGCAGCTGATGGAATCCTGAAAATATTGAAATTGCCATTTTCAGACAGTAATGATATCGTCAGAAAATAATTATCAAACACCTTCTGTCCGGATGAGAAAGCAATACACATTTTAATAAAGTTAAATATTAATTGGAAAGAGATATAAGGACATCATTAATTATTGAAAACGTTAGTGTTTCATTATATCCAAAGATGTTGAAATAGCTATATTTTACAAGGCAAGGTTTCCAATGATTAGCTTTTTAATATTTTTTTTTTCAAGTTTATTTTTTTTTATGACTAGTTCTTGTTTCTAGGGGAAGGGAGAACCTACTCTATTTTCCAACACAGATTAGCCTTACACGCCAATGCTTTCATATGGTAATTTAAACATTATGCATACTTCATACATCATTTGAGCACAAACTTTTCGCTCTTATTTAATAAGATGTGAGATGCAAGGAGAAACAGGCAAAATTTTAAAATAATACAAAAAGGAGTCCGTGTGCATCAACTCCCAGATCGACCTACAGATGAATGATACAAATAAATGCTCAAACAATGAGACGTTGTTACATTTAATGGTGAATATTTTCTAAAATCCTTAGAGAGTAATATTTTAATTTTCACTTCTTACTCACTGAAGTTATTTTATTTTATTAATTTTTTTTTTTTTTTTTTTTTTTTTTTTATTAAATCTTATCTTTTAAACTGAATATGTTCATTTATTCATTATAATGTAGCATTGATTTCTCTCAATTCCTTATTTAAAAAAAAAAAAATCAATTTTCTGTATCTTATACGACAGCAATAATTAGATATTATAAAAATTTATATATATATATATATATATATATATATATATATATATATATATATATATATATATATATATATATATACACATAGTCATAAGGAAATCAGTGACATCAACCGTAATCAAGTGAATCTAACTTTTTAAAATATCATTTAATTTAGCTTATATTTTCTAAATACTATTATTTCATTACCAAGGTCATTTTTAAATTTGTTGTTAACATTGAATTTTTTTTATGTGTGATTTGATACTTATTTTTATTAAAATCATATTTTAATATATCTGGTCTATCAGATCGATTTTTGATTTTACAGAAACCATGCCACCATTGGTGGTGTTATTCTAAATGCACCACCATCGAAATAATAAGGGAAACTGATATCCGAGCATGATGAACATGTTAGAAATATTTTATATACTTATACAAATATTGTTTTGACGTGCTCGTCATTGCATGCACGGGACCGACACAGAAATGCGATTATAAGGGGCCCTTTATTGAGCAAACTGATACACACTAACTTGCATTCCTTGTCGAGAAGTCACGATACGATCACGGAGCGTTAAATGTCATGTCTATCGCAAAACAGTTCAGAGCCATATTATAAATAGTTCAGGCTTATCACTATGATATCAAGAACTTCGAACAACTTTGAGAACCAAAACGAGAATTGAATGCAGATGCCGTTACACTCTCTGATTAATTTCACGAATCAAAATTTTAAATAATAATAAATTCAAGTTCTATAGAGTTTAAGGAATGATTAAGAACGCAACCATGCTAGTCTTGTCGCCAGGGCGTACTCAGAATCACCTGATGGGTGGATTTCTGAGAAATGATCCATTCTTGCATAACATCCTAGATTACCCTAGGGATTTCAGATTGATTCTTTCTTGCCCCAGGGTTTTGGTTGCCACTGTCTTTACTATCATATATGAGGCAATAATACAATCATTACATTAATCCTGCTAAATAATAATCAATCGCTAAAATATTATACATAATTATGCAAAACATAACTTTCTTGTCTGCGATGATTATCTGAAAGAGTCTCTTTTGTACTGAAATATGCTAGCTACCAATACCCGAAGCAGCTTACCGTCGAAATTCCTCCTATGTTTCAAAAAACCCTAGGCGTTCATCGTTTTTCAACAAGGAAAACCCTTGTATGTAAACTGTATCGAGAGCTGTGAGTGTTGTCGTATATTGAAGGTAATTAAAAAGGCTACAACGATTATACCATATTATTTTGGAAACAATACTTCCTTTCGGAGGTAAATGAAGAATGCCTAGAAAAGTGTGATATTTTTTGTTGTAATTTTTGTCGTTTTTTTAGCATTTAACGCGTCAAATAAAAAAGTGACCCGATATAAATTATCCTATTTTAATCTATATCAGAATCAGTGATAAAATATACACCTTGCTACTTGGAATTCCAGAGTTAGGTCCATGCCCACTATGACAGTATAAAAGATTTCTTTTTGGGTAAAAATTCAAAATAATAAAAAATAAATATATAAAATTAAATAAAAATTAAAGTTAATAAATGTTGCGTCGATTGAGGATAGAAGGAAGTCATTAGCTGTAATTTTATCAGGAATGAAACTTTCAGGTTTTTTGAGATTGTCATAAAATTTTTGATTTTTTTTTTTTCATGTCCTAATTTATATTCAATTGAGAATCTATAATTCTTAATTTAATAAGAATATTTATTTAAAAAGATGAGGAACCAATGAACAGTGTATTGTACTGTAGAAAATAAAATATAATTCCCAACATTTTCGTATCGTTAATCTACAATAATTTTTAAAAATAGATATTTTTTTTCTGGTAAGACTGGAACATGTCTCTTAATTGAAGCATCTTGTTGGAAATATCATGAGTGGTGATTTGGACTCAACAACTAAGATTCTGAAAGGCATTTAAATTATAACAAAAGTTACAATGCGTTTGTCAAGAGGCTGATGAAAAGAGAGTTACAACAGTTGAAGAAATTATGGTACTAGCTACAACTTTGGGGTGACAAACACTGGCGGGGAACTCTGCTAAGGGCAGTTTTACCAAGTTCGTTCTTACCGCAGGGCGCAGCTCTTGAAAGGGGGTAGTTGTCCAGTTCCACCCTCCAGCCAATTTAATCAACAATGATTCTTGCTGAATCCAGAGATTACACTCAACTCTACCGCGTTTATACTTCGTCCGGTATAAGAGGCGATAACTGTTCACATCTTTTACAAATCAGGATAAGTTGACACACACAATAGAAAAACTGTTGAAAGAAATTACTTAATACCCTTAATAGTACAATCGACGCACATGGGAGCATTTGAGCCTTAAAATCGGGCAAAAGTTCGAATCAGAAAGTTGGTGAAAAACTCCATTAAACCGAATGTTCTTCAAGCTTGATAACTGATTCATCAAACTCTATTCGAATAAATTTCCCCCACTCTTACCACTTCTTGTAAAGTCAATAGGAACTCGGAAATTTCCAGAATTTCAAGGCTCATGATTATCAGTTGTAGATTCTACTCATACTGAGTAATGTTTTTATTTACGTACTTTATTTTAAAATTATAATTTTATTAATTTACCGCTTAGGATGCTCGTTTACGAATGTTTATAAAGAATGCTTGGATAACTCTTTTTTTTTTTGGTTTTAATTAACACCTTGACTGCCACCTGATTATATCAAAACGTGGCCCGTATGTCACTTTGTTTTTTTTTTTTTACTTTTTATATGCATTTCGGCTTTGGGTTAAAGGAAAAGATATATTAAAAAATCTTATGGAATGGAAAAATGAAGTAATAAAAAACAAAATGGCATACAAGAGTATTTTGTAAAATATAGTTAATATTGACCTAAATTTTCTGTTCATAATCAACAGCCGACACACAAATAAAAATACCTTTATCCAATAACATTTACACATTGACTACTGGGGCCGTAGCATATATGGCGCTGAGTGTCCCACCCACCCTGTGTGCCGGAGCAGTAGCACCTACGGCTCTCGGAATTTCAACTTCAAAGTGCCCTCCCTACCACTGGACCTGTTATCCGATTGCTCACTTTCCATACGCACTTAGTAAGACCTCAACCTTTATATTAGTAACGTTGTTCGAGTTCTTTTCATTTTCTTAATTATACGGTAGCCATAACAGCAAAACCAAACCACATTACTGGCAAGTACAAAATTTTTATACGTATTACTATTTATATTCATCATATTCTTCCATTCTATCTGTAGAAAGGCTTATTTTATAATAAAAATATTTGAAAGGTTTTTTTTCTTCCTTTCTTTCAAAATCGATGTTTATTTATTTCTTTAAATTTGATTACTAAAAGTTAAATATTAATCATATTTAATATTATTATTATTTATTATTAGTCATTCTGGCACATGGAATGAAAAATGACCGATTACCTCTTCGGTGCCATGGCCGTGATGAATACGGCTCTTAGGAAAATCGGATTTTTAATCAAATAAAATAAACCTATTACGAATTCCAATATTTAATTAATATTTAACTTTAAGTAATCAAATTTAAAAAATAAATAAACATCGATTTCGAAAGAAAGGAAGAAAAAAAAAAATTTTAATATTTTTATTTAAGAAAATCGAAACGTAATTTCGTGGCTTTTAAAAATCGCTTTCATTGATATTATCGACATAAAGGTTTTTTGTTTCGCTGAGCAAAATCTGCTAAATTGTTTGCAGTAAAAAAATCTATACGGCTAGTTTACCCAATAATGTGAACATTTTATTTTTTAAATATTTGAGCAAAGTGCAATTATTTTTTTAAGTTTGCATTTTTCCTAAAAAAGAAATGTTTTGGAGGAAAAAAACGAAGTCGATATCATTTTCCAAACTTGGGATGTGAAATACAACAGTTTCAGCCAGTTATTTTTTTTCGGCTCCTAGGGCCCATTCGAACTAACGCGGGGACACGCGTACAATATGTTTGGATGTAAAATCACCAAAAATGTTTGGTTTAAAAATATGACCCATTGACTCATGCTGATTGGCTTCTGAACCCTCCATATAATAAACAAACAAAGAATATTATCTCAAAATTAATCTATTGTGCTATTGATTAATTATTATAAATTTTTCAGTAGTAATTGTACTTCTAAGTCATGCCAGATAGGATAACTAGAAATCGGTTACATTCTCCACCCCTTTCTCCAACAATTACGTAACTTGAAAGGCTTATTCTAACAGTGGCATTAACAAGAATTAGTATTAGCTCATTAACTAGTTCATAATTAATAACTAATTTCAATAACAGTGAGAATGCTAGAGCAAATATATTCTAATTAAAGTTAGAATAGATTAATTGTCACTATAGAGATCAGTATAGGATAGGGATCGATCAATATCCAGCTGAATATGGAAAACAAAATCCCTATTCTATGTTCCATAATGGGCAACACTTGAGAATCCTAGATCATTATTAAGCCAACTCCTCCCTAGCTTGATGACCACCCCCTCCCCCTTCTACCCTCCAAAATCTCTTGATCAATAAGATCCCCCCCATCGATATTTGAAAATTCAGTTTCAAACTACTCTTTTAATTGCAAATAGAACAAAAAAGCATAATTTATTATTAATTAAATCTGGGAAATAATGATATATATATATATATATATATATATATATATATATATATATATATATATATATATATATATATATATAGAGAGAGAGAGAGAGAGAGACTAAATCCACGGTTAAAAGTTACAGTACATATTTTTTAAAAATAAAACAGAAAAATAATAAAATTAACTAAAATTAAAAAAAAATCATTGAAAATAAATAAATAAATCTGGTGCGGTGCGCGCATCACTCAACTTTCACGAGAAATAAATTTTAAAATTTTCATTATATTCATGGAAACACTTATTTTTCATTAAATAATATTAAGTAGAAATTATTAACTACAAATATCAATTAAATGTATGTGTTTTTTGTCATTCTCCATTACCTTCTACGGCATTATATGTTAGATATTATTGTTTTTTAAAATCTCTAGCTTTCCAACGGCATTATATGTATCTATTATACTCTTATTTCCGAAAATTTGTGTTTAAACTGGGAAAATATTTCTTCTTTTTTCCTCTTTAGTTAATTATCAAGTTCCTTTATAGCTTATATTTATCTATTTTTTATTACTACCAACAATGAGAGACGGCTAATTATTTCAAATTAACAACATTAGAGTTACTTTAGAAAAAGCCATTTTGAAAATTCGGCATTTAAGCCCTTTCAGACTTTTTCAATGAAGATAAGATCTAGCTGATATAAAAAAGCATCTGATTGTACATAGATAAAACGAGTATGAGTAAAATCGTTAGTCTTATTCGAAAAAGTTATAAGAATTTGTAAAATGGATGATATAAAGGGGCAGTTCCGGTTAGTCGATTTTGACGAAAAATTAACCCCCCAGGCATATACCTATTTTAATACCTAATTTAAGTTTCATGCAAATATTCGGTTTTGAGCAAGACTTAACATAGACACAGACCTATTTTGTGAGATTTGGTTATTTCGATTCATGGGACCTTAAACGTGAACTTCCATTGAAAACTTGGATTCGAAATTTCTACGATCGCAGTACTTTCCCCCACTATATATTTCATACATAGGTAAGTAAAAGTAAAAATCATCAAGATTTTGATGGCCGAAAATGTTCACATAATTTTAAAGCGAAAAATAATTATTCAAAATTGAAAAATATCATTAAAAAAAATAAATAAATCATCTAGATCAAATCCGCGATCAACAAATCCACACAATTTCTAAGTGACATTGAAATATAATTAAACAAATTAAAAAAAATAATTTTTAAAAAGACGTGGTTTTGTTTCGTGGCAGACCAACAGTATAAATATCGACCTTCTCACTCTGGTTAGAAAAGGTTGGTCCTAGAGACTATTTCGTCCTTCTGGAGTACATACGGATGTTTAACCTCAAATAAATAAATTAAAAAAAAATTAATCATCTACATTAAATCAATGGTCAACGATATCTATATAGTTTTTTTTAAACAAAACTGCGAAAAATAATTATTGAAAATTAAAATAAATAATTATTAACAATAATACAAAACTTATTAACCCAACCCACTATGGGCACCCAAAAGCAGGTGGTAAAGAAGGATAAATACACGGTGGAGGGGGTTTGATCTAACAAAGGGACGGCAAGTCCATGGTGAGACCTGATTCACGGAACTACCGAGGGTCCATAGTTGCTACCTGAGCCTTCAGAAATCCTCCAATCTTCGGGCACAAGTCTACCCTTAATAGCAGTTCCCATCCCAAAGGAGTCAAGGGATGAGGATCCAGAAGTATCAATATTAATTCTTCTTATAGACGATTTTATTAATTTTACTAGGATGCTTGATTTTTTTAGTACATTCAGCAAATAAAAGGGGTCGTCTCTTTTACACAATTTATTATTTCCTGACGTTTCGGGGTTTCGATCCTACCACCAGAACTACACTAATGATTTCCATTGAGTAATTAATATTTCTTAATCAGTAAGATATAGTAAAGTATTAGGTTATATTCTTTGTAGCTATATTATACAGGGTGCCTCTATTGTATTTAACGATGGGATAGTAGACCTCAGGAGCAACAAAAAAGCTCATATGGAATATTTTTTTAAAAGTAAGTTATTTTTTTTAATAGGAGTTGATCATCCTAGAACTATTAAAGGTAATTAAGCTCAAATTGCACCATCTTAATGTAGACAAAATTCCCTTATAGAAATATAGTTCGGCTTAACTAAATCTTCTGTAAGGGGGCTTTCGGAGGGAACGATAGCGAAAAATCACTCTCTATTTGTGAATGTTTTTCTCATCTCCTCATGTGCTACATATATTCTACTTCTTTGAAAACTTCTACTTTTATAAACCTTTAATTTCGTATAAATGAAGTCGAGGTTTCTTGTGGGATTGGTTAGAATTGGTCTCTGATTTCACCAAAAGTGTGGTGCGGAATTAGGTTTCCCCTACAAAGAAGTGTTTTGAGAATGAAATTTATTAAATCCATTTTGTTTCTTGTCCATTTAATGCCACTAAAATACATAATAAAAATCTTCATTGTGAAATGAAAGAAAACTTAAACAACATTTAACACTTAAACAAGACAAAAGCTAAATATGAAATGAAACTGTTCCTGAAAATAAAAATAAAATCAACATTGACAAATTAAAATGAATAATGCTTAAATATTTAAAAGAATAATATAATTTTACCACATCACTAACAAAAAATAAATACAAAACACTTAAAATAAAAATGTCCTTATTATAATTATTTTTTTTTAAAAGCCAGAGAGGAATCTTATGCCCTTGGCCTATTTAAAACAGCGTCAGTTGCTGCTTTATTATCTTGCTCATAATATTTTTATTTTAAGTATGTTTTGTAGTCTTTTTGTATAGCCTTGTGGAAAATTATTTCATTCTTTTAAATATTTAAGCGTTATTAATTTTAATTTGTCAATGTTAATTTTATTTTTATTTTCAGGGACTGTTACATTTCATATTTAATTTCAGACTTGTTTAGATTAATTTTGATAAAGAAATACGCCAGCAACATAACTCAATACAAATACGCATACCAATAGATCATATACGGACTTACTACAAAAGGTTTCTCCATTAGCTTCAAGGTCACCTCAATAAACCCATCCGAAACATTGCCTGTCATGTCTTAATTACTTGTAAATAATTAATTAGATAGCGTGCTTCTATTATTTATTTTTTAACTAATATAATTGATTATAAAATTAATAATATTCTAACTTGATTCCATTAATTATTTCCAGTGTAATGAGTAGCTGAACGCTCGATAACAGTCCGTATATAAAATAGTCCGTTCGCTAATAACAGAATGCCGTAGAAAACTCTCGAATTATTAACCTAACATGGACCCATTGCCATTTAACTTATATTAACTTCAATTTAATTACATTATATTAAATTAACTTGCAATTTAGTCATTCTCGTCAAGAATTTGGGTGAGCTTAATTTTGTTTATTCGTATTGTGCCCCACTATTCAGAGGAATTCTCTTGGCGAACGGAGTGTTAGAGAAGGTGAAGGGGGAAGAGAAAAATTCATTTTAGCACCATAATTTTTTTTTGTTTTAGTTCATACATAAATAAATTCAAGCAATTGTAATCATGTTTTAAAGTTATTGATTGAGAAGAAGAGAAAAGATTTTTTTTTTTAAGACTTATCTTTTATTAACTATTTGTGTAGAATCGAATGATTTTTATGAAGAACTGAAAAGAATTTCTCTTTATCGCCAAAAGGGTACCAATTTCAGCTACATTGTTCTGATAATTCGGCGCATTCATGATGCGGCCTCTTTTTTGTAATTTTATTACCGCTTCTTTTTTGACATCATATTGCTGCATGAATGTTTTTCATTGCTTTTCCTTATGTTCTCTATTGTCATTAACAATCAATCAATAGAGTTTCTACTAGTTGGAACATATTACCTGATAATTACTTTACACTACGCGTGACGGATAAAGCTTGGTGGTTTTTATTTATTTCATGTTTCATGCATAACGTATTCCATCCTGATATAATATATTACAAATGTTTTTTACACAGAACAATTAATTATATCGATCCAAATCCTAGAATATAATGAATGAGTTGGTCATTGTCTAAATTCAATTTAATTTACTTACATTGTCAATTTTTGTTTTAGTTTCTTTAAAGGTCTACTACGGTCTCAAAGACTCTCAAGTCATGTTTTCTCTATCTTGCTTGCACAGATGCAGGCATTGTTGTCAGTTGTTGAGTTGACCTGAAAGTCGTTATTGATAACTTCTTTCTCTGATAACAAAGATTATTCCTTAGTTGCATCAGTCCACTGTCCGTTCTATTTATCAGCGGTTTCCACCTAGAGTGAGATCATCATGGATTGAGGCCTCCAAAGCTGCAGACTTCGTTTCATAATCACTAAACACTAATAACTTCTTGCCAGAGATGGTAAAGAGAGAATTTAATTGCATATTTAGAAAAGATGATTTTTCTTAGCAGTTTTTCAAATATATTATCAATTCAGTGAATTATTTGTGATTAATTATGCACGTAATAATGCACTTGCTAAAAAAAAAACCCTGCTGTACCCAAATATTTTTCTCTCGAATATTGCTAGTTTTTTAATTTTATTGATACAAAAAATAATACAATCTGCCACACAATGTTATTATACAATAGTAGGTATAATATTTTACCTATAAAATTATATTTTTTTTATAAATATTATATATCAATATTGTATATAATATATATTTTAGGTATATTATTATATAATATGTTATATATACATATATATTCTTTGTTTTATATATATTCTTCTGTTTTATATATATTTTATATATATTCATATACGAATATAATTACTACTGTTATATACAAATATTGTTTGTTAACAATTGTAATATTTTTAGATGACTATTCACGATAGCTTGTGGTGTAACCCTTTTCTTGTCTGAGATAAAATGATTTTTATTGTAAAATTTTACAATCTGCTACAAGTAGAATTTTTCCGCTGGCTTAAAATTCACTGTGACCAATTTATTTACACGAATTGAGATATCCTGAGTAATATAAGTAATTTTATTTTGCACGAAATTGCACGTTTTATGTTTTTAAAGCATAAAATTTCATATTTAGCCGTAATTAAAAAAATTAATTTTAAATTGTTTGGAAATGTAAACATTTTAACAAAATTACGAAAGAAGATTCATAAAGTAATGCAAGGCTGTTTATAACACACTAAAGAAGATTCAAGTTTCTGGGAAATTCTCAAAAGTTTTTCAAGTTTGTTTTTTTTCTCTTTAAATTCATGAAAGCTGTTAGTTAATCCTCACCATTCCATTCCCTAACTTGTATATTCCATACTCGGTTTACCCCGTAGCACATTGCGGTAGCCTGTGGACAAAAGTCGAAAATGCGAATATTTTTTCCAACTTTTGTTGCTTTAGTAATATTTTCATAGTGACCTCTGTGATATGGAATAGGAGCTTTTAATCCAATATTATAAAAACCAAGGATAGAAATCATGTTTGAACAAGTGGCAGATCGTATTTCTGTGTAAATAAAAAAAATTCAATTTAGTAGGCCCTTCTTTCATGTTAAGGACACATCAACTTCAAATGAATTTTTAGTAAGGAAGGCATCGAGGAAGGTAAATAATATTTATTTTTTTGTTAATACTTTTGAATAGAATTTTTTGGTTAATATCTTTAAATAAAAAACTTCAAATAAACATTTTTCAATTTCGATCCAAAACATTCATAGTTTCTGAAATATTTTGATTTGATTTGAGGACCCTTTAATTTCTGCAAGCAGGAAAGCAAGCCACTCAAATTCAAAGATTTATTAAGAGGACATTAAAAAATATCTTTTGGAGGATGACAATTCTTCTGTGAATTCAGTATAATTTTAACTGGAGAACTTATCCCCATCTACGTCATCCGAAGAGAGTACTTCAATGAGCAGCGCTTCATTATAATTTGCTGATGTAATTTAACCAATTCATGTATTGTAAAAAAAATTGTTTGTGATATTAATTACTATTTTGTTAACTCCAAAAGAACTTATTTTTTATTCAAAGACACTCAATATATGTTTTTTTAGTGATCAGCTCGAAGTTATCTTTAAAAACCCGTCAAGAACGACTTTTGTCCACTTCGACCGTAAGAGCGCCGCAGTGTGCGTAGGCAAAATAATTATTCAAACACATACTTTGTCGGGACCATACATGTTTTATAATTTTTTGGACATAAATTAATTGTTGGATATGATAACAAACAATATTCCGCATTCATTATTATAAGTGAAGGAAATTAGTAACCCGTACAACCTAATTAACGACAAAAATTAAAATTGATCGCGCAAAAAAATTATTCATACACTAACAGTTTTGATAATAACTAGCTAGTTTGTTATCAGCTCATGCTGAGCCCTTATTCAAATACAAACCCAAAATGGGCCAAATGATCGGAATTGAAAGATTATTCCACCAAAATGGATCTTAAATTCTACCAGCAAAGATGAATTATTCAATTTTTTCGACAAGGATTGAGTTGTCGATATACCTAACGGAAGAATGTTGGGATTGTTTCACTTGACCATGGAATACATAATTAAGATCTTTAAAGCGGATCAGTGAATAATAAAAAACATTCTGGCAGAAAACGTGTTTTGTCACAGTGCGTGAATAACATGAATTTGAGCGAAAAGTAGCCATAAATCCTCAAATAAGTGCTCGTGAACTTTCAGAACACATCGCATCACAATGTTCCATCCTACCTAGCTTTACGATGAAAAACAGTAATTTATGTAAGAAAACAGAATAGGTAGAAGTATGTTTTTCCCGGTGAAAAGCAGGATTTTAATTTATGCTGCACATTTTTGCACGTTTTACAATTTTTTTACAGCAAGAAATCCTGGCTCTAGCTATAAGTGTATGTAAGACTAAAAAAGCAAATGAATGTGACTCACAAAGATAATATTAGAATGTGCAACGACTGCGATCCAGAAAAATCTAAATCTAACTACACTAGAACATGCAGAATGATGCCAACAGATGGCGTATTGATTAGACAAAAATCAGCTTTAAATCGTGAATTCCGAAGATTTTCCAAAAACTGTGTGAACAAATTATATTAATAAATTAATCCAAAAGTTTGTTGTAGGTGATAAGATTCATGCGAATACTTTATTGCGGAGTGGATTCGGAGTTTAGAATGAACCAAAACTTTAAAACATGTTAAACCAACATGCCCAATATAATAGCATAATTATAATAAAAATAAAAAGCCCCTTGTTTAAGATGAAGTGTCAGGATCAGGAAGCGATGATATCGCACAGGATATACTGGAATAGAGAAAATTTATTTGTGAAGCACAGGTTCGTGTATAGTGGAATATTTTGATCAACATTTGAATAAGTAAAAGACATGATTGGTGATACAGTATTCAACAGCCCTAGTCTAATATCCTTAATTTATCATATTATTTATTTAATTTTCTTTATCTTAATTACGTACTTACTTTACTATTATTTACTTAATTTGTTATTATTTACTTATATTATTTGTTATGAATTTGTTTTATTTATACTTATCATTTTGGTTTATTAATTTTATTTATTTATTTCATGTTACTTTTTTTTGCCTGTAAATTTGTAAATTGTCCATTGGTTTGGGAATTTTTATAACTTGACAACAAAAAAGAAGCTTATCACTCTATCAGTAATTTATCCTAGCTATAAAAATTATATTTGTGTTCAGGGATTGAACTTGAGAATTATTATTTTTTCTTTTTTGGGGGGAAAATATTGAACTAGATTAAAAATAATTTTTTGATCATTGTCAAAAAATAATTCTGATTTATTTGACAACAGACTAAAAATTGTCTGATGATAATTATTATTGTGTGAAAAAATTAAAATAAAAAATAACTCTTATTTTTGAACGTTATTTTTTTGCTCAAAATAAAACTCGTTATAACTAACTTAAAATTAGAGTTAGCTAATTGAGAGTGGTTCAGTTTTATTCGGCGTGAAAAAACTGGTTTAATCGTTTTTTTTTTTAATAATACGATATGCTGAAAATAAACTACTGACAAACCAAACATAAAAACACAAAGTAAATAATTATATTTTTGTCTACTTAATTGATCATTAGTCCTAAGTTATTGTTTCAAAATAACGGTACTATACAATCGTTGGAAAATCATGTTTTAATGTTATGTACACTTTTGAATAGCTTCTCATTACAGCACACTGACCATTCGTAATACCCGCTGCAGAGGATTCGTCTTTCTTCAGGGTTAATATTCTGGGCAATACTCCATTTTCGAACACCTTTGAGCCCACCTTACACGGTCAATATTATTGAGTCAATATCGCATTCCGTCAATATATTGACTGTCTGAGGGGCATTTCGTAACAATAATATTGACACTTGCGATATATACACCACGTTAAATAACATTGCTATAATAATATTGACCGTGTAAGGCCGGATTTTCTAATAACGTTAATTGTTACGGCCGTAAATAACAGTAGAATGATAGTCCTGTAAATTCTAACATTCATATTTCGGGAAAGAAGACGCGACTTGGGAAATTTTGTAACAGTGAAATAACAAGCTATACTAAAAAAAAGTAATATAAAATTATAACTACGATTTATCTAAAAACGAGCGATATAATGACACTTGTCGGGGCTATAAATGTATCTGTTTTCTATGGACTTGTCTGTTTATACTCTGAAACCCTCGAGAACACAATAGAAGGCGGAGTCTAATCCGGCTTATCGCATCACCTCGCTTCTCATCACGTACGGTTTCTTATGGAAGGGCCTGGTTTACCACAACCACTATTGATGAACAATATCCAACTTGTAGCCTTAATATTTACTTTAAAAATATATCAATGCTTATATTGTAGGGATAACCAAACAGAAGAGAATAGATGGGAAAAAAACTAGGTCAACATTTTGTCTATTAACTATATTTCCGATAACAGTAACTCTTAACATCTTTCACCCACGTCACTATACCCTACAAATTTTCCCTTACTGATCCTCCACTGACTTACAATACCAGTGACCCGGATGAGAAATAAGTGTGGGGATCACCCGGAGTCCTATTTTACACTCCATAAATGGGTATGTTCCATGCTGAGTGCAAATATTGTACATAAGTATATCTCCTGTTATTTCATTTTATTACACATGAATGTATAGATAGATATATGTCTATTTACTGATTTTGCTATTAATCTATTCAATTACTGAAGTCTGTGTATGAATCGATTCATTAATCATTATTATTCATTGCCCTTAAGTGTTGCTGATTGTAATATTATCAATTAAAAAAGCTGAGTTAAAAAAAAATAGAAGTAATGTCTAATAATTTGATAGTTTTATCGATTAGGAATTGATAAATTATTTGCCACTTATAAATTTGTTTTATTGAAAACTAGTTTCGAATGTTATACATTCATCCTCTGTTCTAAAAACACACAAACAAATCAAAAATAAGCAATTCAAAATATAGTTTGGTATTATTATACATATTAAATTAGATTAATATAAATCAGTATTATAAAACATTTATGAATTATGAATTTAATTAAGACAAGAAATCAAATACATGTTGGTACTCACCAAGATTTAAATGGATTATATCAAACAGAAAAGTTTATACTGGTTTCTTCTCGCAAAGAACTAACAATGAACGAAAGGTAGGTAGCATGCTTATAGGAAAACGGTTTAAGGGTGAGGATTTTTCCAGTAATGCCGGTGAGTAATTGTTTTTTCTGTTATAGATGAGAATAAATAGATTGGACTATTGGCGATATTTATTTGGTCATTGAAGCAAACATCTGGATTGGATTTGAAGGATTTTATTAATTCAAGTGCTTTATACATAATTAATTTGAGACTGTTTTCGACGTGATGTATTAATTTAACTCCTGAGTCTTTGATGAATTTATGATTTGTTCATTTAAATGAATTGTAAAGTTGGAATTATCTCTCTTATTACTATATGCGCGCATATGTTCATTTAATCTCTGATTTAGCGATCTTCCAGTTTTTCCCATGTATTTGGCTGCACAATCCACGGGATTGTCCAATCTTAAATTTATTCCCATCTATAACAGAAAAAACAATTACTCACCGACATTACTGAAAAAACCCTGAACCTTAAACCGTTTTCCTATAAACATGCTACCTCCCTTTCGTTTATTTTTAGTTCAATGCGAGAAGAAACAAGTACAAACTTTTCTGTTTGATATAATCCATTTAAACCTTGGTGAGTACCAACATGTATTTGATTTCTTGTCTTAATTAAATTCATAATTCATAAATGTTTTATAATACTGATTTATATAATTTAATATGTATAATAATACCAAAATATATTTTGAGTTGCTTATTTTTGAATTTTTTGCGTGTTTTTAGAACTGAGGATGAATGTATAACATTCGAAACTAGTTTTCAATAAAACAAATTTATAGAAGTGGCAAATAATTTATCAATCCCTAATTAGATTGATCCTTTTATACCATCATGCGGATATCAACTGAGTTTTATGGATGCCAAAAATTTGATGTTTTATAGGTATCGAAAGAAAATCAAAAGAGGCTAAAGAGGCCCGTTCACTTGCAACCGGGTCAACCGACGAGTCCATGGACTACGTTGGATGTGTGTGAGGAGGTTTGAGTCGGAATGCGCGGTTGGGGGTTCGGGTGTAAGGTATTCAACCTACCAATCGCTATTCAACCGTATGGGTCCGTCTCACCAGTTCGAATTATGAAACTGTATGAGCCTAAGGACCCGACTTCGCAACACGAAACAACGCTCGCTATATCATAAAGGTACTCGATTTTTTGTGGTGGTAAGGAAATTCTTGAAATTACGTTGTTTTTGCTTTTTTAATGGGTTCAGTAAGTTTATTCATCAGCCATTGTTTCATCCACATCGTTTTTTGTTTTTTTTTCTTTTCATCATCACTTAAGTACAAAACTGCACAAGTGACGGCAACCTTATTGCGTGCCATGATGCAAACTGACGTATAGCAGGTGAAACAGTCTGACTATATTGTTCTATCGTTCAACCGTATGAAGCCGTGTGGGTACAGTCAATCCTCATACAGTATGAAGAGCCACCCCTCGTCAAGAACCGACCGTTCGACCCATATGAACGTAAGTAGGCTCCCTTACATACTCGGCATTGTACCATTATTATTTTAACATACAACCTAGCAATAGTAGTTCGGACGACGTAATTATATTGTCATACAATAATAGGGAAATAAATAACAAGAATACTGATTTTTTAAAGTTTATCGTAGAATTATTAGACAATCAGGGACTTTTTTTATTATTAAAGACGATATGTGAAAAAATATTTGCTGATAATGATTTATGCGCGTGCATTTAAGCGCGGTAAATATGGAATAGAGAGTGGAGGTGAAATTTTCGGGTTAACTCACAGAGTCTGAAACCAATGTATATGTTTAACAAATATCTAATTGTGGAAAGTTGCTTGATGGGTGATAAAGGAAATGAATTTAAAATATACCTAAGATAATTTTAATATGTTATATTATATTAATTTTACTCTGTTAAATTTTATTATTATTGTGATAATGAAAATTAATTTACACATGCAAGTGTTCCTTTGAAAGTTTTAAATATTTTTCTGTATATAATTGACAAAATATATTTTACATGGATGCAAGTATAAAAAGAAGAATACTTACAAAGATTATATAGAAAAATTGTGAACTAGAAGTGTTCACAATAACCTTAAATAACTGCATTTATTAGAATAATACATTGTTATTTTATATAGCTATATTACTACTATTTCCAGTACGGTCATTTAAAATTCATATACAGATTATGTAGAAGTAATTTAGTTAAAAAATTAATTTGGCTCCCAACAGACGACATTTAGTCAATACTAAATATGTTTAATTTATTTTAAATAATATGCATTTTTAAATTAAATGCACTATCTATTTGACACAGCATTGGCATGAATTCATTTACACACATTCCTTGATTTGATTAAATCAATATTTATAATTGTTATCAGTACAATACTTTACTGGTATCCAATGAAATATTCGGCATTGAATGAAATCAATTATTCCTATAAAAATAACTTAAGATAATTTTAACAAGTATAACTATTAAAACCAGCAATATAAGAATTTAATGTAATAACTCAATGCAAGATAATTTGTTTGCGTAATTATCTCATATATATTATAAATATTAAATATCTATTTACAATCTCAAAAGTACAAAAGATTGATAAATCTCACTAGTTTCTTAGTTCTAATCACACCAGTTAAAAAAGATATGAAGAATTTGGTTGCGATTGTTGATAAGAACACGACTGTAAATTGATAAGCTGAAGTGGAAATAAAGATTTACTGATAAATAGTTGAGGCTATATTTAGAAACTCATCTGATATATTCTTCACTCTTGTATCAGGTGGAAATTGATATTTTATTGGCGATTTCTAGTTTGATGTAAATATAAAAAAATATTAACAAATAAATTCAAGTTATATAAACCTTATTTGAAACGAAGGCGTTCAAAGAGGACATTTGCGTAGGGTATCTTACTCACATTTCGAGAAAAGATAAAAAAATAATCGAGAACATAACATAGTGATAAATATAAATTATTCTTCTGAACTGGAATGGAGAAATCATCTACAATAAACACCTGTATGATGAACTTATTAATTGATTGAAGGATTGATCCTTCTATATGATCTTCTATCATGCGTACGTCAACTGATTATATAAATGATCCATATTTTATTTTTTTAAATATAAGATACATACATGACATTTGACACAAAAAATATATTGAAAATTCCGTACCTTCTGTCCATAGATATCTATGAACTTAATATAAAAAAAAAGATATTTAAAAGGAATAAGAGAAGGAAAAGTTCCTAGTAAATGATTAAACATTTACGGTAGATAATATACAGCGAATTAATAAATATGTCTGGATAAGCTATTATCAATTTAATTTTCAGTTGACATCCGCACGATGGTATAGAAGGATCAATCTAATTAGGGATTGATAAATTATTTGCCACTTCTATAAATTTGTTTTATTGAAAACTAGTTTCGAATGATATACATTCATCCTCAGTTCTAAAAACACGCAAAAAATTCAAAAATAAGCAATTCAAAATATAGTTGGTATTATTATACATATTAAATTATATAAATCAGTATTATAAAACATTTATGAATTATGAATTTAATTAAGACAAGAAATCAAATACATGTTGGTACTCACCAAGGTTTAAATGGATTATATCAAACAGAAAAGTTTCTACTGGTTCCTTCTCGCATTGTACTAACAATGAACGAGAAATAGGCAGGATGTTTTTAGGTAAACGGTTTAAGGGTCAGGGTTTTTCCAGTAATGACGGTGAGTAATTGTTTTTTCTGTTATAGATGGGAATAAATAGATTGGACTATTGGAGATATTTATTTGGTCATTTTATATAATATAAAATAAATGTTTTTTAAATAGATGATAAATGTTTTATAATACTGATTTATATAATTTAATATGTATAATAATACCAACTATATTTTGAATTGCTAATTTTTGAATTTTTTGTGTGCTTTTAGAACTGAGGATGAATGTATAACATTCGAAACTAGTTTTCAATAAAACAAATTTATAGAAGTGGCAAATAATTTATCAATCCCCAATTTAATTTTATTTCAGCTTACTGAACTGATTGAAGTTATCTTCTTAATTAAATATCTCATTTATATATTTTAATCTAACTAATCTTTAGTATCATAATTCTCTTAAAAGTAGGTATATAACAAGAAAAATCCCATAATTTATTTTATTATTATTATATGTTCAACATACGTGATTCATAATTTTATTTCCTCCTTTCTATTTCTTTTTTGATTTGTAAATATTTACACCTTTAATTTTTTCTTTTTACTATAGCTTCCTCACTACCGAAGGTAATTAATTGTTTGTTTAAAAAACAAAACCAAAAAAACTCGACCCTGCTATTTCTACCCAACGGTTGTGAAAAGAGGTAATTTGGCCTATATCACGCTCAACCACCAGGTTTTCTCCACCGGATAATTGTACCCACTCTATTGAGGCTGGGTGAGCCCCAGGAGTGTCTTCTGACAGGGTCGATCCTCAGCTGAAAACCGAATAAATAATCATCTGTCACAACCGGTCTCGAACCTAGGACCAGGAGAATTAGAGTGCTATACCACTGAGCTACCACAATAATATACAAGAGGAAGAAGATTCTTAAGATGAGGAAAAAACGCCTCGAAACATTGAAACAAAAATAATTCTATGAAAAAACAATAAATAAATGTGGAAGATTTGTTCATTCATAAATTATAAATATATTATGATATTCTGCGTAAAAATGTACACCATTACATAAACTACTTATGCGTAGAGTTACCTTGAAGAAAAACAATATGAAGAAAAGCTGTGTCAGAATTTTTATTAAAATTTAAAGTTCATTAAAAACCGTTTGACTTCATAAGGCCAGTTTTGATCAGTTTTACAAGTAGAGGATTTAGGGTACATTTAGTTATTAACTATAATGAGTGGTAAACAGGGACACTAAATTTTTGATGATTTTTTGCCTTCAAGTTTGTAGACAGTTAAATGATGGTTATTACTCTATTAAATCCAAATTAAATGGAAGCTTATTGCCTGTTCGTGGTTTAGCATCGTTCTTTAAGGCTATTTTTAACCGATATTTTTCTTGCATCCGCATCGCATCAAATGTGAATGTTATGCCAATAAATACTACAAAATCATGCGTTATTTTTTTAATGAGCATCAATTTTAATATCGCTTATTGGCTGCATAATTTTTCAGTTAATACCACAGATACAATTGCAATGATGCGAACTTGGTACAGGGTCATTTCTGAATTTACAAGGCCAATTGTGATTATTTTTTTAATTTTCTGTTATAGTTTCGCTGAAATTCATACAGGTTTTGAAACTTTAAATGTATCACCTGAAAAATCGCGATTTTCGAATTATGACGTAGCTGCAACTAATGAGCTGATTTGCTCCAGATTGGAAAATATGTAAAAATGAAAAGGCATCTTAATTATTTTGTTTACTTCTTTGAATTTTATGAAACATTATTACATTTCAGGCCTATTAATGTTATGAAGGGTTGTATTATGAATTGTAGGTGGTGTGAAGCCCTTCACGCCTCGATAAGCCATTATCCAGTACCAGAATTTTATTGTATAATGAAAGACTTATAAATATTAATAAGTAGATAACATTAAAACAAAAAAAATAATTATTTTAAATGGTGGTATAAAATTGAGTAGCTATATAATAAAATTCAGATAATTGCAATAAATTTATTAAAATATAATATAAAAAAAAAAATGTCTAGATTATATTTTGTACCTATTTGAGAACAATGTTAAAGCTTCTGGCAAGTCGGACGCGGCCAAATGGAATTCATGGATAATTGTAAACATTTACTGACTAATGACATATAATTAAATTTACGAACAAATTCGAAATATTTTTTGTAATAATGAAAAGGCGACAACCTTGACTAAAATTCCCAAGCGTCATACAAAAATTACTGCTACGTGAAATCTCGCAAAAGTGTCCAATAAATGCGGTGTAAATGTTTTAAATCTCAAGAAAAAAAATGAAAAAAAAATAACTATCTTTTTCGTCGGGAAAAAATGCACAACATGAATTTCGAGTAGTAGAATTCAAGCTAGTAGTTTGTATAGCATAGTGCATACTAAAAAATTAGCTAAACAGTTACAAATTTATAGGTATAACGACATGTCAAAAGTTAGGTTTTTAATAATTACTTTTTTTTTTTTTTTTTTTTTTTAACGATTCCCAGGAAAAGGCAGTTTCGTCCCACTGTGCGTTCCGTAGCATTTATAGATAGGCTTATTGGTTAACAGGCTTATTGGTTAACAGGCTTATTGGTTAACAGGCTTATTGGTTAACAGTACTGGAAAGAGGTAATCGGTTATTGATTGTTTATCAGATTTATCAGCCACGACGAATTATATCTTCAAAATTTATATTAGAATAGTTATGAACTTTCTTAAATCACATAATGAAACAATTTTAAAGATTAATATTAATAAAGACATGAAATGTTATCAATGACTTACCTTAATTTTGAATAGCTATCCGATTTTCTGGAAAAAAAAGAAAAGATAAATGAAAAATGAGAAATTAGTTTAATGTAGCTTTGATACACTACATGTTATAATATAAACTATTATAAAACACAAATAAATTCCTTTAAGGTGATTTGAAGTGTGTTTGCGATTGTGCGAATGGATTTTATTTTTGTACATATAGTTGAAAATTACTTTTTTCATAAGACAACCTATTATAATAAACAAATAATAAACTTAGTTATAAAAAGTGATCATACGCTTTAATTGCATAATTGAACATTGCGAATCTAAACTTTGATGGTCCTAATAGTTATCATTTTATAAAAATTTAGATTCTTTTTTTAAATAGATTTTTTAACAATATGTTATGGATTAGGAGTGACGATTAGGAATAAAATGTTAAGTTATAGATGGTTCAATTAAAAAAAATAATAATGTTATCAATAACCTGCTGAAGGGGAGTGAACGATGTGTCCGGTACCGATTTAGATCAAAATTTTTAGGGTGATTCTATACCGAAAACAAGCCGACCCATATACTACCGTTTTGTCCAAGGGCTCCTAGAGCTGAGAAAAAAGTAAAACGTACTGAAAATGCTTTATTTTATATCTCGTGTTTGAAAAATGGTATCGACGTGGTTTTTCCGGCTATAAAATTTTTTTTTGAGTATATTAAAGGAAAAATAATTGATTTTTGGTCGAATAAATTTGAAAAAGTTTTTGAATTATTAAGTAAACTAGCCATAAAGATTTTTTCACGCCAAAAATGATGGCAGATTTGGATTCAGCACTTCAAAAAACCAAAATGTCGACAAATTAATCGAAAAAAAAATAATCGGTTTCGACTGTTCTCAATAGTTTGGTAATTTAAAGGCACAAAATTACGTCGGGTTTGAAGCTCTGTACCTCGTCTTCAATTTATGATATATCGACGTTCTTGGACTCCTTAAAAAGAGGGGGTCTTCTTCTTTCTCCAATAAACTATTGCATTATCTAAGAAGGTCTGTGCAAAAAAAGATGATTACCATATAAAAACAAAATCGAAGTTTTTTTTGAGGATAATATTGATTCTAAAACCGGTAGAAACATCAAGGTTAAAGCAAATCGTGTAGCTTAAAAACCTTTACCGATGCTCCAAATTTGGTATGAATTGTTCAAAGGGTTCCTGATTTATGAGCGATTATTTAAATCTTTAAAAAAATTTGATGGGCAATTCTGGCAACAAATTTTTCTTTTAGAATCGGTCGAAAATTTGAATATAGGGGTTTTTCCCAATGCTAAAACCTAATCTGACCAAGTCAGTTTTGAATAAAAAAAAAATGTGTTAATATACTGCACTCCGTACAGTATACCGTTATCGTTACATATAAGTCAATATACTCTTCAGATCGCTCTAAAATTCAATTATTTCGTTTTCAAAAATTGGATCATTCTAAAATTTACTATTTTTGTTCACGAATAATGATTTTATATTACACAAAAATACGGCCATTTACATCTTATAATATGGAAACATTATTTGTGATCAAGAAATAATAAATATTACACATTTATAACACCGCTGTAAATATCATCCTACACAAAAGAAAATAAGAAAAAATAATATTAAATATCAGAGACACCAAATTTTTGAAGCGAAATAATTAAATTTTGAAGCGTTCTGACGGGTTATTGAATTATATGTAATATTTAACAGTATTATTACAGTGTCAAAATATTTTTTTTTTTACTACGATAATGTTTATAGCGGTGGTTAAAAAGTGTAATATTTCCTATCTCTTAATCACAAATGATGTTTTTATATATATCATAATATATCCCATGGTTAAGAACCCAGCCATGCTAGGCATGCCATGGCACATTAAATGCAATTTTAATATTTAAGGCCGTATTTAGTGTTATAAAAACATTTGCGATCCAGAAATCGTAAATTTTAGAGTGATCCAATTTTTTAAAACGAAATAATTGAATTTTAGAGCAATCTGAAGAGTATATTAACCTACATTTAATGATAGCGGTATTTTTTACGCAGCGAAGTATATTAACAGAATTTTTTTATTCCCATAGGAAAATACGGTAGAATATGGGCCGATTTTTTTTAAATGTAGAATCACCCAAACAATTTTGATCAAAATCGGCGAGGGACACATCGTGCACCGATCTTGTAATAAGAGAATGGCCACAAGTTAGCAAATAAAAAAAATAGGTTACATTGTTATAATTATTTTAAAAATTGGCGGAAAATAAGAAATACTTGAGATATAAGTAAACAACAAAATCTCATTCTAAAAATCACTATTAAAAATTTTAATAAAAAAAGAAAGAAAGATATATAGCTACATTAATAGGACTCTACTGCTAATGCATTGATGTCGATATTACTGAATCTAATTAGGGATTGATAAATTATTTGCCACTTCTATAAATTTGTTGTATTGATAACTAGTTGCGAATGTTATACATTCATCCTCAGTTCTAAAAACACACAAAAAATTGCTTATTATATTTTTAATTGCTTATTTTTGAATTTTTTGTGTGTTTTTAGAACTGAGGATGAATGTATAACATTCGAAACTAGTTTTCAATAAAACAAATTTATAGAAGTGGCAAATAATTTATCAATCCCTAATTAGATTGATCCTTCTATACCATCATGCGGATATCAACTGATTACTGAATCTACATCGATGTCCACTTAAATGATTTCTATTATAATTCCGACGACTCAAAATACTTGTTTAGTTTTTTTAAAGTGCATTATTATTTGTTTCCTAAAATTAATCCAGCTAAACCAGATTTTAAACCTGGTTGTTCCTGCATTGCATCATTAAAATGAGAATGCAATTTGATTTTTACGAAGACGAATCAATCTAATACCGAAAAACCTTATACCATAGCTACAAGATAGCGATTTCCAGCATAACCGGAGTGGTCCTTCTTATGGAAATAAGTAAAGGAGTAAATAAAACAAGATTCAAAAGAGGGAGAAGCAAGCTCGACCAGATGTTCATCTTGATCCAGATATTGCAAAGAACGAGGAAGCAGGCTAAGATGTCCACGCCATATTTGCCAATCTTAAAGCAATCGGCTCCAGGAACCAATCACAGGTACATTAAGTCTGAGATAAGTGTTTCACAAAAACAGACGAGGCAATACGTAACACGGTTTATCACTCCGTGGAAGTAAACAAGAGGTAATATAGATATACTTGCTGAGATCCCGATAACAGAATCTGAGCATTTCGGCTAATAAGTAAGAACTACAAAACCAAACCTGTTACACTAAAGGAAAACAAAATTAAGAACATTAAAAATAGCGGGTATTTAAAAATACCTTAACCCCACAAAAATCTTGACAATGACAAAATGAGATAAAATATCGTATAATATAACATGCGATGTTACATTACACACTGCTGTATCTGTTGTTTTTTAATTTTTACGCTACTATCTGCCATGAAGTTCGCAGATCAATGTCATTTCTTTTCACATTATCTCGCTGAACTTAGTCAACATTGTCATAATCTTGGTTATTCTGGGCTTATCGTTTTTTTTTTTCCAAACATCATCTTCTCGAACTGGATTAAAAATATTTCTTAAAATATCTTTTTAAAAAAAATAGGCAAATAAGTATATGTCGGAGATGTCTCAGAGTCAAATGTTGCCTCCAGTTTATGGGCATTTTTTGGAATTGTTGACGTGAGGTCTATATTAATGTGATCTGGTGATGTGTGAATTGGCGGAACGTTGATTGGTTAGTTATTAGTATTTAAGAGACTTAAGCCATTATATTTTAAATCTTCCAATTATATCGTAAAAATAATTCTTTTAAAGACAGCCTTTAAAACTGACCTAATTTTATTGATGTTCGGACTTCCGTCCCATACGTTAAGATTGGTCATATTAAAGTGTTTTATAGATTAACTTTGATCTTTTTTCCCAGCAATCTGGTTTTGAGCTAGTTTTTCAAGTTCAAAGAAGAATGAATAAGCCACAGCGATCTTTCAGTTGATTTTCAAGGGTATGACATATCGAATGTTAATCTCGAACCCCCGGTAGATAAAGCTTCCCACCCTTTCGAATTTATTGGATCCAGGATCAAAGGTACCGAATCCGGGATCTGCGTATAACAAGGTTGTATTGGTTTTCTCCCTTCTTGTAAAATATATAGAAGCTTTAAAGCAAGCGAGCGAACAATATTGAAATAAAATATACATTGGCTGTGAGATCGGCAACCCAACAATGCAAACAGAATCACGAATTAAGAAAAAAAAGACTCCTCACGACTCACAGTGGGGCAAGCATATGGATTCCTTGGACATCGATTCTAACTTACTCTAAAAATTCTGTAGACGGCTTGAAGTTTGTTCGTTTTTGTGCTTGAGGGTGTAGAATTCGAATTCAAGCCATTTGACCAACAGCATGAATGTAATGAAAGAGAGCAGTAAAATATTATTTTTTTTTTTTTGTCTGAACTTTTTGTCTAAAACTTAAGTTAGTACACATGAAGTATTACATTTACAACAGTATGCTGAAAAATGGCTGCATTACTATAATCTTCTAGTTAAAAACAATTATAATTTGGAACAAAATAACTATTTACATATTTACCATACTTTTTTTAAAGGGATTCCATTAATTAATTTTAAACTTCACCCTCAAATTCAGTCCGAGAAAGAAAACTTGCCACTTTCTTTGACATTTTACTTTTAACCAAACCAAGATCAGAAATATGATATGTTGGAATTGAAATAAATTAACTAATTGTTAAACATGTCCCTGCTATTATCTATTATAGACTAGATAGATTAGAATAGATCTGGTGGAACAAGTAAAGTTCAAACTGCCTACTCGTAATACTCATAATACTTCATTCGTTGGCTATTAAAAGTATAATATTAAATTCAGTTATTATCAACATTTTGGACCATGGTGACCAGTTTTATTCGCAGATTGATATATTTAATACAGGTATTGCACAAATAAAACTTTTTTTTTTTTTCAATATGCCCCTAAAGTGGCATACACACATAGGAACATCAGTTCGCGAACAACGGCTGTTTATGTTTCACATAATTTAACAATAAAAAAATATTGTTTTCAATATTTTTGTTGATTATTTAAAGCTATACTCATGCAACTCATGATTTGTTAATTATATGTGCTCATTGTAATGGGTTCATTGTAGTGAAATATGTGTTACTTCATAAAAAAAAATTGGTTGATAGTAATCGGAATACGACAATAAATACAAATTTAATAAACAAAAAATAATAGTAACTCGGAGTTCAACGTTAAATCCTCAATTACAAGCGAGCATGGCATGTTGGGGTAAACTGTTTTCAAAAAATAAAACCTTTATTAACAACAGGGGCTGAGTAGATTTTCATAATAGAATCCAAAAGTATACAATCGTTTGAAGCGTCATTATTTTTAAAAACCGATGTTTTAGTTGTCTTAGGAGTCACTAGCAGTACATAATTCTGCCAAGCATAGCATTAGGTTTTTGTAAAAAAATGTAGACAAACTAGCTCTGAATAAAAAAAGATAGCTTCCATTTCTTCCAAAGATAGTGATATTTTAAGGTATTATTGATGCGACAATAATGTTGAAAATTGCTGGGCATGACGGGGAAATGATATTAGTTTGTCACTGTTGAATTCGAACTTTTTTTAACATTACCAAATTATAATAAGTTCGATGCACTTATGTACACATTTTTAACATTACCAAATTTTTACTTTTTTTTCCCTCCCAATGCCCAACGGAACCAATACGCTCGTCTCACTGCGCGACTGCTGTATCGGCTCGAGATAAGAGTTTAAAAATATAAACGAGGAATTTCTTGAGGAATGCCATCAATCACGATAGCAATAAGCTGAGCTATAGCACAGCGGCTCTGCGCGACAATAAACACCGCAATACTTGACAAGAAACTACAGAAGGGGCAAAAATCCAAGTACTCTTTACTCATCCAGCAAATTGGAAAATAATAATAGTCCGAGATTAATAATGGAGTTGGCTAGTTGAGGCGGCTGTAGTTTAAAATGCCAAAGAGGCCAAGACGAGAGAACAAAAAAAAAAAATTGTTGCTATTGGCTGTTATAAATACTATATAATAGGCTGACCATACAAAAGAATTCTTCATGATTCTAAAATAACATCAATAAAAAAAAAAAAAAAAAATAACCAGACAGTTATAGAGGTAGAAGAAATAACTGCAAAAATAAGATATTAAAAAAAAAAAAAATAATAATTGAACTTAATATCCAGATATAATAGGAAAAATCCTAGCTGAATTTTTTAAACCTCTGGTATTTTAGCAGCTGAAGAAAAAAAAAAATTATTTTTCTTAAGGTTACCAGATTTAAACCAACAATATGTGAAAACTGTAGCAGATATATATTTTTTTTGTTCTTTCGTTTTCGATGGCTGTATATATATATATATATATATATATATATATATATATATATATATATATATGTATATATATATATATATATATATATGTATATATATATATATATATATATATATATATATATATATATATATATATATATATTTATTTTTTTTTTTTAGAAATAAGGTATTAGTTTCGTCGTCAGGCTTTCATTATTCCCTTAATCATTAAAGTTTTCAATCGCCCTCACATTCCAATGCTTTCATAATCCAATACTGTTTTTTTTTGTTATTGTTTAATTTTATAAAATATTGACCCAGTCATTTATTCCTTTTTAATATTTCCTTTTTCACAGCCTGTCAGAGATATTTAGTCGACGTTTCGACTGAATTAAATTCATATTAAAATGTAGTTTAAAACTTGTGGTTGTTATCAAATTCTTGGATATTAAGTCATTGGTTAATTGATTGGATTGTTATTATATATATACATATATATAAAATATTTACTTATGTTAAGACTTAAAGATCTTCAGGTTGAAATATTAAATGTGTGAGAATATGAACAGGCATTTGACCGACATTTTGACAAAATTAAGGTAATTTCACAGTGTAGTTGAAATTAGTTTCTATGTCATTAATTCCAGGTACTGTAGGTCATTGGTAAGAATTTTTTAACGATCCAATATTAGTAATCTTCGTAGGTTAGTAATCTTTTTTCTGTCTTGCTTAGTAAGTCTGTGAAAGAGGAGTTAATTTACTAAATGCATACACTTACACCATGGGAAAGGGTGTAAAATATTTATTACATTTGCAGTCATGACTCTTAATTATATAAATGCAAAAAAATTACATAGTAAAATTAAAGAGATAAAAGAAGAAAACACATAAAAAACAATTTAAAAAACAGAAGCGAAACAGGAATAGAAACTACATTTTTTTCATCATTACAATAATTAGTTTATATCACAAAAACATCATACCATATAATAATATTACTATTGCAAAAATAGGTAATGTTGGTTAGTCATTTTATCAAATGTATGCCTCCAGTGAATATAGTGTTTAGTATAATTAAATTTATTAATATTTTTACCATTTTTATTTTAAATAGAAAAATTTACTCCCCTGACAAATTTAAGCTAATCTCGTTGACGTTAAATGATAAAAACATCGAGAACAGAAACAAATAAATATTCATAAAATTACCATTAAGAATCGATACATATTTTTGTCTTGATACAGCCACATTTTAAAATTAAACATTGCAACTGACCATATCATCTCTAGGATTGATCGGTGATTTTGGCTAGTAAATGTCTTCGGGTATAACGGTCTGGCAAAGCAGCTATTATTGAACATCTGGATTTGCTGGTATTGTGAGCAGAAACGCTGAGTCGAAATCTAACTGGAAGGAAGCCAATATTTAATGCCGCTTTTCCAACTCCATTTGTTGGCAAACTGACACCGGCACGGGCCATTCTATCCCTTCGATTGATTTTGCCGTCCAATCATTCAAATAAAACAAACCGATTAGTATATTTATATTAGGGCTTAATTCCTTTGTCCCCAATAGGGTCTATTGTCATCCGAGAGAGGGAATATGGAGCGACCTCGAGGAAAACGAAAATAACATTCATTGGGCATTAAAAAAAAAAAAATTAATCCTGATCAATAAATAAATTTGTTGCATTAGGAGAAAAAAAAGTTTTAAAATTGAAAAAAAAATAGTATTAACGCTGCGGAACATAGGGACTTGTTTGTACCAATTTTGTTATATATTAACAATCAGAGTGGTGATAGTTGAGTGGGGGAAAGTAGTAGAATCCAAGCACACACGGTAACTTGAATGCAGTGCATTGCAGAAGGTGGGTTATCTCTATTCTCAAGTCTTTCTTAGACTACTGATGTGAGTTATGATATTTCTGGTCTGCCTTTAAGTAATCTTGTTTGTTTCTGTTCTGATAATGTCTGTATTGAAACGCTAGCAATTTACTAATATTTTAGAAACTTAATGCTTTGTTGTTTATTTTTGTTTTCTGTTTTTTCGCATTAATTATTTATATTGACTAGTGATGTTATTTTTCGAACCATCCATATCATATGACAAAGAAATGCTATGCAAATACTAAAAAAAACAAAATAATAAAAACAAGATTATATAAATTATTTTAAAATAACTTTAACCCAATAAATATTTTAAGGAAAACTTGGAAGTCTGTTATTAATAAGGATGACAATTTTAATAAATAAGAAGGAACTACAAATATCATAGTAACAACCATGAATGTTGCAAAATATAGGAAATGCACAAACGTAAATAAATTGTTTCATAGTTTTTACTACGTACCAGAATATAAGTTCGGTTATAAACTAACAAATAAAATAGCCAATCTATACAACAATATGAAAGATAAATTAGAGAAAATAGAAATGCAGATGTAGTATATAAAATAAACTGCTTAAATTGCCCTTGAATAATTTAAAGAGAAAGTGGCCAATATATATAGAACAGAATTTATCAGCACACTAATGATTCTAAAAATAAAAATAATCCAAAATATAATAAAAATACGGCATTAGTACAATATCCAGCTAAACAAGTCATACATTTATTATTGAGAATGTTAAAATTCTATGCAAAGAAAAGAATAATTTCAGAAGAAAATTATTGGAAGCTATTACTATAACTGAAAGTTTAGGAAATGCAATGAATTACAAAACAGATCAAAGAAATAAAAATACAACATATTCAGAGTTTTTAACTTAACTGGATAAATAATATACTATACTATTTCTCTATCTTACAAACAAAGATGGTTACAAAAGAAATCTCCATAAAGTGCCAAAAACATTCTTATTCTCAGTTTTAACTAGATTAATATGGTGATGGTTATGTATGTCACTCTGAAAATAATACTGTCATTTTTGAAAACTTTCTTAAGATATGGAGAACAAGGCAAAATAAAAATATAATAAATTTTGCCAAACATTAATTTTAAATTTAAATTATGGTTCTTATATAAAAATAAAAGTGCTAAATATGTGTTGAAAAATATTTATTTAAATTATGTTTTTTAGAATGTTCCAAAAATTAGAAAATTCAGAAAATTTAAAATTATAGCAAGTACTGCCTTTAGTTTCATGTTTAAGAATATTTCATAATTTAACATAGCTGGCAGAAAAAAGAGTTATATAATAATTTTGTAAAAAAGGACTGAATCGATACAAAATTAATTAATGAGTTTGTAGAAAGTTTTTACTAACAAAATGCATGTGGGATTTAAGTGGTTCTATCATTTCTTAAACTATATTTAATAACATTCTAAATTTTATTTTAATGCTCCAGTCATTTAATATAAATTATTATTTATTGATTGGCTTTAAATGCGCATGAAGCTATCCTTCTCATTGCACTTTTTCTTGAGATTCTATCCTTAACCACCAAATCTTTCATCTTCACTTCGGTCCTCCGCGAAGTCTGATTCATTGTGGGTTTCATAAAATAGTTTTCTGAAGCTCTTTTATACGGATTACGAGCTCCTGCCTTAAACGAAAAGAGAAGTTCTGAGTTCAAGGTTTATTTCTTAATTCTCTTTGCACCACCTTATTTTGTTTTATTGGCCTCCATACGAATCACAGTCCAAGTTACAATGTGCCAAGCATATCAGCTGAGATTTTGCGTTTTCTGCAGTTTCGATGTCTATGATTGCTTTATAAAATCTGATTTCGTTATCACTTTAAAGGAGACACTTAGATAGAGCAAAGTACGGTTTGTTAGCCCGCATTATTCTGCTTTTTGTTACTCAATCTTCATCCATCCGTCATTGACAAAGTTTCGATGATACTGGAAGACAAGAAACTGAAGAAGACACAGGAACGTGATTTACTCAAATGATACTACTTCGGTGGTTGTTCTTTCTGAGACTTATATTTTGTGTCTTATTTTTATTGATAAAGAATCCTTTTCTCCCTTCTTTTTCTTTATTAAAAAAAACAATCTTTCATAGACTTAAAGGAGAGTAAAAAAAGGAACACGGCATCAGCATAACCATATTTTGATTATTATTTTATTGAAAACGGTAGACGGTCAGTAGCGATCATCATGACACAGAGAACAATATTTGGAGTTTCCACTGCATACAAATCTAGTCATCGATAATACAGTATATCAATATTAGACCGAACAGATATTAATATATAAGGCACGTATTCATAGAACAATTAATGCCCCCAAACCGAATATATTTAAGAAGACTAGTCAGAGGTTTTTTCAAGTTTAACAATTCCCAAAAATATCTATTTTATTTTTATCTTCGGGAGAAGTTTATTATATGTTTAATTAATTCTCAAAGTTTTAGACACAGATTGCTCCCGTCTAAAACGACAGACTGTTTGTAAAAGTTAATAACTGAGATGGATGATTTGTCGCGTAGTGTGATTAATTGTTGGACTTAAATGAAAACATCGGGCCTGTTATTTATTGTGCGAAATATTATAAAGGAAGGGCAGTTCAAAATATAAGAATAATTATGAAAAAGTATAGAATCGGCTATTCAACAACAAATCAGCCAATTTTAGTCATATTTAGTAGTGTAACACGTGCTCATTTTAAAACGGCTTCCACGAACTTTACGGAAAAGTGGTTGGTATGAGAGAAAAATGCTAAAAGAAAATTTTTTAGAGCGGAACGTTTTTTTTTCAGAAAATCCTATAATTTGACACTTTATGCACCTGACGCGCTTCTGAATTGAAGTGGATTACAAGAACACGATGCATGACTGACACATTTGTTTTATTCCTCGTTAATATAAATAAAATAAAGCTAGCAGAGCATTTTCCGTAATAATTAATAATTAAAGATATAAAAATGGGGTTTGCACTTTTCGTTTTTACTTTTATTACCATTTAAAATGATGTGCATAAATATAGGGGTCATCGGCGAACCCCAAGGTTTGGCTGCGCATTTGGCGCGTACGAGGCCTCAATGTTTCAAATAATGGGCATATTCTGGAAGAAAACTGGAAGTTCCATAACCTTCTCCTACAGAAAATTTCTTTATACCCATTTTTACGTGAAATTCGTTTGAGCCGTCTAAAAATGAACACCCTGTATATCACATGATATGTCAACATGTCAAAATATCATTTACAAAACAAGAATGAATTCATTTTAATTATGTCAATCTATCAAAATTCCTTGGCCTGCATATAATTATTCCAATGAACAAGTCCTTACGCTCCATATTTATGTTTGTAAAAGCACGGAGTTGGGAACGAAATAAAGTCCAAGGAGGACTTTTTTGTTTGCAATGACAAGTTTTAAAAATATAATCCAACGTTTCGAAAAGAGGTAATAATAAGCCGATTGGTCAGTTGGGTAAAATATAACTTAAATTTATAAGTCTTGAATGTTTTCCTTGGTGAATCTGGAATCTGTTTGGATAACCTTTAGTCTTGTAGGAATATTGGTCCATGCTTGTATTTCAAAAGCAGAGTTCTAATCACTAATTAACGATAACCAAGTAACAATTTTATTCCCCTTTATTAACGTCATACCCAAAACTGAAATTTTATTTGATACAACCAGGGCCCTATTTCATAATAAAGTACAAAAGTACAAGTATAAGTGACAAGTAAAAAAAAATAACAAGTAAAAATTACTTAACTACGTAACTACTGGAAAGATTTGTTTTTAGAGGTTACAGGTTACTTATCGTCTTTAGTTCATAATAATTTTATTTAACGTTATTTTTTAATTGACTATTTTGAATGTTATCGTATTTCAACAATTTACAGTGTTAGTCATAGGCGTAGTAAGTCATAGGCTAACTTGTACTTGTACTTTTGTACATTACTATGAAACAGGGGGTGCCTTTAAAGTTAAGTACAAGATGTTATATAGTTATTATATATTGTTAAAGCATTGCCATAATGTTGAAATACGATAACATTTAAAATAGTTATATTAAAAAACAGTAAATTAAAGCAAAATTAATAAAATTATCATTATCTAATGACGATAAGTAACTTGTAACCTATCGAGACAAACCTTTCCACTTGTACATTTCTCGCTTGTACTAGTATTTTTGTAATTTATTATGAAATAGGGCCCTGATGTATAATAAGCATGATATTGCAAGGACTTTCCAGTCGAGCTTAAAGTATACACGTATATATTTATGTGTGAGTGTGCGTTGTGTGTTTGCATTTTCTTTTTCAGAGACATATTAACCCAATACTGACTGTACACAAATATATACCGAAGGGGTAAAGTAAAGCCAAAGTGTTTGCAGTGGATATTTAGAGACGAAGAGGAATTGTAAATAAGTACAAAATTAAAATCCCACAACTCGTATAACCCAGTAGAGAAACTCCCAGCACTGCAGTTACAGAATACACATTTCATCAGAAATAACCGACTTATGAGTGATGCGTATAGCCACTATATATTCATAAAACGAAATTTTATCCGGTAATATTGTTCTCTCTTTATAAACCAAATTACAAAGTTTGCCGCCTAAATATAAATTAAAACAAAAAGTAAAAAAGGATTACCTTAGTAAGAAATTATTCACTAGGAAAATAGCAACGACATTCTTTTATTCAATGAATCCGCTAATTGATGATTTGCTTATATGTAATTAAGAGCTAATACATTTAATCGCATTTTCTACATGATTGTCTTGACGAAACTTAGAAATATCGGAGAAACCGGAAAGTCAAATAGTAAATAATTTCCTGTCAACGTTTTAATTATTAAGAACATTAGGATGGCAAAGGACAGTCCCCCATATGTGGATTACAAAGCAGAACTCCAGGAGATCCCTCTCACAGCCTCGTCGTTAGCATTGAAAGCCAGTGGAACCTGAGTGAGGGCACTAGTAGAATTGAATTATTATTAACCTAAAGAAAAATAAAATCCTCTTTATCTAACCAAGAGGAAAACGTTTTGTTAAAAAAATCCCTTTTCCTGTGAGATTTGTATCATCTCTCGCCAATTTTAACAGAATACCTAATGACGTTATCTTGCAACTGGCTAACAGTATGTTCATAGAGATCATTTGCATCAAATTTTTGTGGAACGAATTCCGAAACCGATGATTAATTCTATACCAATGATCATATGAGAATGGCACAATGTGCTGAAGGTTTACTATACCTGCAGAAATGAAATCCATAATAAACGGGAGATATTGACAGTAATTCACGGAGACATAGAATTATTGAAAATGAGGGCAAAGTAAACCAAATTCGTAGCACTATTTAAAAGTGTTTTCTAAACTACGCTCTGGGATTATTGAAGATCTTAAGCCGAGCATAACTTGCTAATGGTCTTTTCGAGGTCTGTGACTCCTGAAATGATTATCCCATGCACAAAATTTATTTCTTTTGAAATGTGTTTTGTTAATCTAAACCGGGACATTAGCCCACTGTATGATGTACCAATTAAATAAAGAAATCAACAATGTGCAAGCTGAACCCCTGACATTTATTTAACAATAGATGCTGCACGTTACCTCTTCATATTCATAACATATAAAACCTAACCAAAAATGAATAGCATATATATATATATATATATATATATATATATATATATATATATATATATATTAGTTCAAAATAGAATAATTAAGAGGCGGTGATGGGTATTTTTTGAATGAATAACAAAACATGGATAGTAATTAATTTTATTTTTTTGGTAAAACCAATTATCCATTGACATAAAACTTGTTTTTATACACATTAAAAATAAATCAAACGTTTTAAATTTATAATAAGAATATCGATACCGCGAATAATAAATAATAATTATTATATTAATAGTAATATAATATAATGTAAATTATATTTATATTTATTGTGAAAAAATATCAAGATTGCGTGAATAATGTTTTGAACACAGTATTTACTGCTACCAAATATTTGAAATAGTTTTCAAAATGATAATAAAAAAAAAAAAAAAAAATTATCTATTTTAAAATGCTCTAAAAAAAATTAAAATATTAGTTTAGCCTGGCTGAACTTTAAATGTTAATTTTTATTTATTCTTAAATATATTATAAATAATTATTTATAAAATCACTGAGACCTAATTTGACGGGATCAACTCTGTGACATTGACTGTGAAATTAAAATCAGCTTCAAGAAAATTGAAACTGATTTAAGGTAAATCCATTATCCAACGAAATAAACGGAGTAAAGACTGATTAACTATCCGAGTATGACGTCATAATGCATTATTGGTTTAGGCTGAAGAATAACTTTCAGTTTAAGTCTTTTCGGCCTTGATATTATGAAGCAATCCAGAAATTTTCAGCTTAATATTAGCTTGCCCACTTTAAGCACTTCGGCTCCCGGACTATTACTTTATTGAGAAAATCATTTCTAGTTTTTAATGAAATGTGCTGAAAATAAAATTAGATTCCTTAAATTTTTTCAGAGAAATAATTCTCTCACTTGAATCCTAATTGTCGTCTAAATACCGAGCAACATCTATCAAATTGTCAGCAATTCAAAATAAAAGAATGAGATTAAACAAGTATAAAGTTATTTGTATAGGCAATGAAATATAAATATTTTGAATAAGGGATAAAAAATAAAGAAAACTTACAGCGAAGAAGAAATAATTATTTTTTGAATAATTCTTTATTCAAATAATGCCTAAGTCTGTTAGGAAGCATATAAGTTGATAAAATCCGGACATATATCACGGTCCAATGATAAAATTTAAATAATACACAACTAAAGGCTATAATAATCAAAATGGGTGTTGATATTACTGAGTATTAGTAAATATTGAATGACAAATATCTCAATTAATCTAACTTGTTTATACTTTGAATCAAATACATTTATATTAAATAAATATCTGGTTTGTTCTATATGCGAAAAAAATAAAATAAATAAATGCGTGGAAAAATCCAAATATATTTTCATTCGTGCGGTTCCCAGTTTTTGTAAATGTAGTCAACTTGTGGACTTTTTGTGTAAAGTTAACTAAATTTAATGATTATGACAGTTTTAAAATTAAAATGTTCTCCATATTTTTATACAATAATAGTAAATATATGTGAAGTGGGCATTCGACTCCTGACTCCCAGAAACGGATTCGAGTACGGTTGTGGTAGATAATTTATTTTTTCGACTATATCATCCGTGAATCGACTCTGGGGAAAATCCAGCCTTTATAATGTGACTCTTTATTAGGTTGAGGGATAAATCTGGCGGTTGAGCGTTGATGCTGACAGTTCCTTGGAATAACTGTTGTTCGAGAAACAGTTCTTCCTAACTGAACTCAAGACCCTTAAAAGGTTGAAGTAGTACAGGGTTTTTTTTTTTTTTTTTTTTTTTTTATGATCAACAACAATATTATTATTTTTCATATCTATAGGATTCTAAACTATTTTATAAAATTAATCAATTTAGATTAAGGAATAATAGGTTTATTTACATAGTCATAATATATGATCTTTTTGTAACGAGTCGGCCCTATTTAATAAATATTTTGGCCATTTTCAAACTAAATTATTGTGGCACCTAAGCCCAATATTAAAATATTATTAACTTACTACTAAAAGCAGTAACTGTTTTTAAATTTTCAATGTGGCATGGCATTTCTGAAAAAATATTTAAAACAATCATTTCATAACAAAAATTCAACAATTTTTTTTCATCTAAAATACCATAAATTAAATTTTAATTTTGAATTATAGTTTGGGCACAATTTATTATACTATAATAACACTAACCAAAACAAGTAAACATATTTCTATTTTACATTTATTTTTCATTTCATAATAAATTCTTTACAAAAAAATTATTGCCTATAGAGAGCCATACTTCACTAACCAACTATATTTACTTTACTGAAATTGAGAAAAAGAATGCTATAGCGCACTCTATTGGGACTAATTTAGGAACTATTGTGTTTAAAATATATAAATTGTATTATACTCGTGTGTTATTTCTGTAATTTGTTCAGCAATTCCGCATATGTTATATTGATATTTCAAGAATCTGTCTTAAAATTTACTGCATTATCCAAAATTTCTGTTATTGTAAAGGCTTCGAATAGTTTTCTTCTGAAAATATTTTTTTTGTTTGTAAAGGATTTTAACGTTTTCATAATCAAACTTAAGATCTTTTTCTGCGTGATGTTGTACCGATACAATTTTTAAAAATTATATTTTGTGTTATTTTTATTAATTTTATGGTTGTTTTATTTATTTTTTTAATGTAAAAATATTAATAATATATTATTAGCTAATTAGTCTAATTTGCGCGAAAGGCTGACTTATTGACTTGCATAATTAGTTCTTTCAATGAAATCCGTCAATCCTATTCATCATTAAATAGATAAATGGAAAAAAGAAACTTTCATGTGGCCGATGCTTTTACCCAAGCCACTCAGTAAATCCGAGGATTAACACTGAAGTCCGAACTTTACTGAGAATCAACCTTTAATGGAGGCTATTTTTCAAAACGGATTAGTATAAGGTGCCACATTAAACGGGTTTATGGAGATGGAAATGTTTAAAATAACTATTCAATCAGGCGGAAAAATTGATTCCTCACATATATTAACATTTTATTTTAAAATTAAAAACCAAATCGAGATGCTCTAACCTTATTCGTCTCATTTTGATATAAAATTACAGATTACAAATGAATTTCAAAGCAGTACATTACATATACATAGGCGCTCAACACCATTTGAAGATGCATTCAACATATTTCCATCCGAACCGATAATGATTTAAATTATTATACATCTCGACACCTCAGGCTGTTAAAAGAAGGGATAGATGCAGGTATCGGGATGTATATTTAATCAGTTGCTCAAATATATATTCTAATTAATGAAATTTAAACGATTTTCGTTTTGCATATTTGAGGCACTTGTTCTTGAAACATGATATCTGACATTTTGTGAATTGATGTTTTTGGCAACATCGGATTCATTAGGGCTAATTAAAAGAATCTGTAGAAAATTTGTTTTTTTTTTCAAACAATAATGCTCGTATGAAGTTATAGGTAAGTGACTGCTGGTTGAAGATAAAGCATTGTAACTAACAAATATTTTATCATTATAAAAGTTTTTATTTTATAAGTTACCAGTTTTACGACCATGTGCTTCATTTATAGACTATTACTGTATTTAAGATTTTTTTAAAAACCTATTATTTTAATTATTGAAAATAACATTCATTTCAATTAAACTAAATTTAATTTATAAACTGTTGTCTTTGAATAGTTTATATTAATTTAATCGGTTCTTAATCAGAAAAAATTGCGACCCATAATACTTCAAATTTTCTTTATTCATTCTTATTTATAATACCACCTATAGGCAAACAACAAGAAAGAACAACTAAACCTTCTGCTTTAGATAACTGCAAACATCTGCCTTGTCAAATATACCATCTTGAATTTTTTTCTTAAACATTTTGATTTGTTCTACATTCTTCCAATCACGTGCACTAATTCGTAAGATGATGGTTATTTCAATAACAATAGATTATTGTTAGGCGCATGAGCACTAAAAAATTCTTATTATATAAGTTGTTTATCTTTACTTGTATATACCAACTTACTGCTTTTTTAAATTAGCCAATATTTGCTATTAAACAAATCAATTTATATTGATTATAATTACCTTTTCTAATTCTTTTGCCCATTCTTATCATAATTTTTTTTTCTTGTGTTCACTTCTTTTTATGATTTTTCCATTAAGGAAAATACGCTCTTATTGTAATTTTTTAAAAAATTACTATTGATATTAATTCTCTCATTAATTTTATTCATTACCATTTGTACATTGCACAATTTTATTGTTTCATATTTCTATTTTATTCGTTATATCTACTAATTTTCATAGTTTCATTTCTTATTTCCAACTGATCAATGCCCTTAGAATAGCATGACACTAACTGTTTATTTAATATTACCTCCGTTCTTATAGTTTTTATATTATAACTAACACTGTTAATTTTTCCTTCAATATCAATTTGATTTATTGTGTCTGTATAACGTTGGCCAAATCCATCTTCATCAGTCTTATAATTTTCCACATTTCGTTAAAAATAAAACTATTGATTTTTATTTTTAGTTAAATATAATTTTATTGTTCTCTGCCTTATCAATTATTTCTGTTATGTCAAATTCAAATGTACGGCTATTTTGAATGGGATGTTTCGCCAGCGCTGATAAGTTAACATTCTTTGGGTTATTTTCATTCTGTTTGACTGTTAATTTAAAATTTTGTGACATTTCACCTATATATTTTATATGTTTACACTGTATTTGGTTTTATACACCAAGTTATATTTACCCAGTATTTACATTTTATCAATTGTATTTGTAATGTATTGTATTTACTTAATTTATAATTATTATATAAGCCTAACTTTAAATTGTTATGATCAAAATTTTTGAAAGTTTTCTTGATTTTGTTAATTTGCAATATATTTTAATTTCTGATAGTAATAATGTTTCGTTGTTTTTTTTTCTAGTACTTATCAACGTTTTTCCTCTTTATCGTTATCTCTATTTATTATTTGGAAAAAAAATTAAGTTATCCCACTATTATTTCTATTTTGACTGTTATATTTATTTATCTCTTTATTCTTTGTTGTTTTTTCTTCCTGAATGGTTATGCTATTAGTCAAGTTTTTAATATTGTTTATACTTCTATATCATAATTTAATATTTAGTGCCTAGCGAGAAATAAACTAAACCAGTTTTAAACATCAAACAACTAAAATTAAAAAAAAATATTTAAAAAAGTAATTTCTTAATTAAATCTAGTGCTTACATGCCTACATAAAATATTCTGCTGCTCCGACCACTTCAATTAATGAAGAAGGATCTTCTTCAAATTATAAAACTCTTTAAAGTGACGGAAGATTAAATTATACTAAATTGGATATAGACAGAAGTATGCGGGAATTATACAATTTTTATGCAGAAAAAAAGAGATGAAGTTTGTTTTCTTCTGTATTTTTTTAATGTTTCTATATTTTAGGTTATTTTTATTTAAGCAAGAATAATTCTGTTTCTATTGTTTTTGAAAATCTAATGACATTTTTTATTAATTCAAAAAAATAAGATAAAATTGCTTTTAAGATCTTATGGGACAATTTGAAGGATAGTGATTGAAAGATATTAATTAATTATACATTATTATTTATCTTATTCCACATAACATTAATAGCCAGTGTAGAAAAAATATATCACATAAATACAGAGAATAATCCGTAAGCCTTTTTTAGACAGTTGATGTGAGATGTACCCTCTCACATCAACAGCCAATGATCGAGCGGAACCCCACAGGATAGTCTAGTCAATGAGTAATTCATTGCCAATTAATAGACCAAAGGTCGTATTGCTTCCCTAATCAGGGAAAGGTGACTTAGGAATTATAGAAGCTATTTCAAGAACTTGGTGAGATTATTAGATGAATGAGTTATCAGCAAATGTTTCTAGGAAGATATCAGGAGTAGTTGGGATGTCAGCGGGGGAGGAAATAAACAGGACGCAGCTATGCGTGACACTGGACTCGAATTGGACAACAATTGGAGAATTCTGTGGGGAAGCGAACTATGAAGGGAAGATCTGAATGATGAGTTTAAACATCTAATCAACGTGAGAAAACTTGAAAATATATAGCACTGCATAAAGTACAGCCACGAAAACAACAAAATACCAAAATTTAGGATAATGAAGATATAAAAAATAACTCAAATTCTCTGTTTTTTGAGTTTTCGTTCAGTTATTAACACTATGTAATTTTGGATAAAAGGTCAAATGTTCTCATATACTGATCAGTTGTTTTTTAAACTCATTGTTGCTTTAGTTATTTTTTCTCCTAAACAGATGACGAAAGTTTTCTTCCTTAAAAGCGGATTAATTTAATTCATCTTTTTCAAAAGTAAGATTGATTCTCTCAGCTTCTCGACAAGGCAATAAAAATCTCAACTTCCTCGGATATTGTCTAAATTCAGAAAGAGAAATCTCTACATGAAAGAGAAATACGAAGATAAAATAAATACATTAAATACAGAAAAAAACTAACAACTTTTTTTGTTATACATGAGGGTTAACATTTTAATTTTAATTTTATATTAATAGAAGATTCCAAAATAAAGCCTTAAGCCTCTCAAATACCAGTTAATAAGTAGCCAGTCAACGTTTTGCCAATTTATGCTTTATCAGGACAGAAAAAAATAACGATACATAAATAAAGACAGCATCTCACATCTCTATTATCTACATATAAAGTATAAATGGAGCTGTCTTGCACTTAGTGACACGAAAGAATGACACCAATGCAGAAATTAAAGCAAGAATTTCAGCAGGCAACAGATGTCTCTTTGCATTGCGAAAAGCATTAAGATTTCCGAACTTGTCACGAAAAGCAAAATTATTGATTTATAAAACAATCTTAAGACCGATTGTCACGTACGCTGCTGAAACGTGGGTCCTGACCCAGGAATGCGAAAAGATGCTGCAGATCTGGGAGAGGAAGGTGCTTAGACAGATATTTGGGCCAGTATGTGATGAAGGCCAATGGAGGTCAAGAAATAATAGAGAGCTTCGGGACCTATACAATGAACCAGACCTAGTCACTTATGTCAAATCAACCCGTATAAGATGGCTTGGGCATGTAGAAAGAATGGGAGAAGATAGGTACCCGAAGAAACTATTATATGGCAAACCAGGAGGCAAAAGAAGAAGAGGAGGGCCCAGGCTGCGATGGCTGGGTGATGTGGAGAGCGATCTGCAGAGGATAGGAATCGGACAGTGGAGATATCGAGCTGCTGACAGGGAAGACTGGAGAGGCGTTGTTGCGGAGGCCAGGGCCCTACAAGGGCTGTAGAGCCATGGAAGAAGAAGAAGACTAACAATACAATTTTGGACTGAAAATTAATTTAATGAGTAGATTAATTAATATGCATCGATAAAGATATTGAGGAAATAAATACGCTTTCAAATTGTTATAGCTTAGATTTTATAATTTTGTTTTTGTATTTTTAAAGCTATTTTTTAAGTCTGGCAGCACGTAAGGTGTATATAATGCATAAGTAATGCATGCACATATACTTCAAATCAAATCTTTACATTTTTTTTTTAAAGGCTGGTTCGGTTTACGGAACGGTTCGGATTAGCGACAGGCCACTGTATATGAGTAATAAAAATATTTTGTCAGTTTTATGCGTGTTTGAAGCTTTAATATCCTGAGCTAAAGCACACAATTTGTTCCTAGTAACCAGATTTGTGTAACACAAACAGAAATTAGAACCGTAAGTACTTGAATAATATTCATAAAAAAGAAAGGCATGATGGCAAAGGTGGCGCCCAGGATGAGTCATCCCCGTACGCCATAATCTCACTTGTCTAACTCTTCTCTTATCTGGCGTCAGCTGCTCAGGCTGTTGAACCCTACTTTCTAAACATTCCTACTCCCTCCCTGTTTAAATAATACAAGATTTCATTTTTTTTTTTTCAATTACAAAATCAATTTGGATGAACAATGTGTTCGCTTAACCTAGGCAATTGAAGACAGTGGGCAATTACTACAATGCACAATAATTATAAAAATACAGAAGCTAAGCCGTATATTGATTTGCTGTCCAGATAAAATGACATTTCATAATAGAGAATCCAATGAGATGGACATGAAGATTTATTATTCTGGTAAGAAGATTGAAGTATCGATCGATTTGGTTATACAGGAATCAAATATTCAAGATCACCCATTCTCCTAGATCAAACAACTAGGTACCTTCTAAATAAATTCAACGTTGCTACTGGAACTGTCTTCGGAATTCTTAACAGGACTAAGTGCCACAATTGGAGCGCAATTAACAAGCTAGCTCACCCACTAACCAGGTCAACTCTCATTGATGAAGCACCAGTTCGGGGTTTAAGGAATATTAAATTTTTCAAACAGGTCGAATCTAATTTTACATTTATTATTATTCGAATTATTTAAACCACATCAAGTTTCGGTTATTAAGGATTTAAAATCAGGAATGGTGAAGAATTTCTACAATAGATTACTCCAGAACAAACAAAAAATTGTATTGCATAACCAAAATCATGAATATATTAGTAACCTTTATTCTTACCAAAAATAATTATGTTGCAATGATCCGGTGCCGTCTTCTTTTCTGACATTTCGGAGAATTTTCAGGAAGAGATTGGGAAACGAGGTTTGAAATTTTAGGGTCGCTGTTACCGGTACTGTTATTGGTGGGGCGAACTAGTCCAGCAAGTGCGCTATGTGGTCCTTTTTGCCAACCCCTGTCGGCTACCTTTAGGCCACCGTCCGGTTCTAACCAGAGTGGGATTGTCAAGATTCATTTTCAAGTTGACAATCTAGGTATTTTTGGAAATGCTTAATAATATAAAATCCGTCAAGCCTAGTTTTATTGTTTATTTGATAGCACATCTATCATTTGGTAAATAAGGCTATAAATCTCTACATAGTTTTAAGGACTGATTGGTGCTACTTTCATCATATTAAAATTATATCTTGGAAACAATAGCTCAAACAAGTACCTCAATTATAAGTAATAACTCACCATGACTATGATTTTGGGAAAAAATGGTCTGACTTAAAAGAGCTTTAATTTTATATCGTGAAAACTAAAAGTTAGACAGGTATTAACTAAATCATTAATATCAAAGAACGCAATTTTGTGAATTTGATTTGTTTGACTTGCTCCTCAATATTTGCAGATTTTAAGTCTAATTAAAATTACTAATTCAATCTTCGTTTTATTTCAATGGTTGCAGACGTTCAATTAGCGTGTCCACTCACCTCTACAGCACAGAAAATCATGAATCCGTCAAGGTACAAAATCTGTTCTCGTCATCAAATCACGCATTAGGAAAACCATGGGTCCGCCATAAAACTGTAAAGAGATACAAGATCCATTCCAAGATATTCCTTTTTTGGATGTCACACGGATTGTCTATTTATATCGTATCTGTCTAATGTTCGAATCTTTATTTACAACAATACTTGAAAAGCAGACCCCCATCACTATTGTACTTCTACTCCCGTAATCCTACCTCTGATTTTATATATTCACAATAATTGACCAATGGAATACAATTAGTAAATTTGCAGTAAAGCATCTATCTTCATACACGAAAGCAACCTTATAAAAGCATGTTATACGAACAGGACATATTCCTCCTTCATATGCACTCCACAGAAAATTTACATAGTGGAGAATCATACATGCAATTATTCATTGAAATCGGAATAATTAAAAAAATAGTAAATTCCAACTTAAAAGCTGAACTTACTTTTTAATAGAAATCTGAGAGGAACAAAAAACAGGCGTTAGGCAACAGATTTATTTTTAAGCCACTAAATCAGTAAAAAGGGGAATGATTGAAAAATAAAAAAATATCTACTAAAATTTTGACTTAAAACTTTACTCTGTAAAGCACGCAAATGGATACGAAATTATGCAAATTATGATTTCTAAGATTCTCATTACGAATATAAACTCATTTAAAACATTCTAAACAGTTCTTTAATTATTAATGAAGGGGGAAGCATTTAAAAAAGCAAAAATAATTTAATTACGCACTACCTTTGTAAGTGATACAAAAAAAAAAAAAAAGGAATGGAGGGTTAAAGGAAGAAAGCAGAAAAAGGTAGGAAGTCCAAAAGGAAGAGGGATGGGAAGGGAAAGAAAAAAGATGTTAGGGAAAAAAGAATATGTACGGTACATTAAAACGTTACTATCATTATTAATATGCATTAAAAGGAAAATTTTCATTTTTATTGTTTATATATACTATGTAGCTCGTCGATACCCATGCCCAGCAGTAATAACTGCTTTCTATAGGTTATTCAAAATGATTGAAACCACACTTAGTTTATATCACCATAATTAAACAATAATATTTACTAAATATGAAAACCGGAAAAACCAATAGAACAAAGGGTGTTGTCTGAAATTGTTTATACCAGATATAAAACAAACTGAAGAAATGACTCAACGCATAGTTCCTGGTTATATTTATATATAGTTATTACTGAAAGGTTATTGCGTTTAAAATTCTTTAATTTTAAATCCCGAAAAATCTAAAATATTAGTGTTGCATAAGTCCCCCAAAATAAAAAAACTAAAGCCACTATTTTGGAATGCTAAAATACTGGAATATACAAAATCGTACACCTATTTAAGAGTCCCATTTTCATCCTCCGGAAGGTTCTTTCTGGCATCTGAGCATTTTATTGAGAATTCTAACGTAGCAGGTGCGAAAGTGAGAGACATTCTCAGAAGAGGTAAAAGTTGTGCATGGGAGACAAAACTGACACTCTTTGATTCTATGGTATCCTCAACACTCCTTTATGCTGCAGAAATTTGGAGTTTAAACTATTATACAAACATCGAAGTAGCTCAATTAAAATTCTTAAAATATCTATATTATTGGCCGAAATGTACTCCAAATTATATTGTACGACGAGAAACAGGTCGTAACCCACTTATCATAACAATCCTAAAGAAAGTTGTTAGCTTCTGCATAAAAATACTGTCTATCCCTGATTATAGATTACCTCGTAAATGTTTCGATAGACTTGCTGAGTTAGATAAAAAAAAAACAAAAAAACAGGACTTGACTTTTAACTGGTTTTCACAACTTAAAGCACTAGCTATGACCCGTCACATTGAGAAATATTTTGCAGATTTTCATAGCCCGAATGTTTAATAGCTAAAAAAAATGTTATTCTTGAAAAAGTAACAAATCATTTACTGTCGAAGGATATAGAAAGAGCACTTAACTCAAATTACAATCCAATATACAGAACTATTTATACCTATACCAACCCTCAACCTGAAAGCTATTTAAAATTCAATATAAACATAGAAAAATTAAGAACCGTGAGTAAAATAAGAATTTCAAACCCTGAATGCTTGAAAATATTTTATAGGAATAACATCTATGTTCTCAGAACTGATGAAAAATGTCAGTGGTGCCATGAAACCATAATCAATAGTTTAAAACATATAATATTGCATTGTAAATGTTTTGTTAACACAAGGAAACAATTTCCGAAAAAATATATTGTCCAACATGATGATGAATTATCACTGCAAAATGTACTCACTATGGACAAAAATTAAACAACATTTTTTTTTTACAATACAGTTTATATGTAAAAATTCGGAATCCAGACTTTAATTATTGTTTATTAATGCGAATGTTTCACATACGCCTTAATAGTTAATAGTTTCATATATTTCTACAATATCTTAATTTTAATGTATAGAAAGAATAAGATAACTGTTGCAATGAATTATTTGCGGATTAGTACCTAAATACTTTAATTCTATTGTATTTATCTATTTCCTTAGGTACATGCCTTATTTGCGTTATTTATTTGGAAAATTCTGTTGTTATAATTAATACTATTCTGTCCTGACTTAAATTTTGTTTATTTATTTATTAAATCAGTGTTAATTAAAAAAAAAATTACATATTGCATTATATAACTGCAAAATAAATAGCTGTAACTAAATGACAATATGCAATATATTATCTTACCTATACTGTAAAGGTCGGACTATAATAATTATGGTTGTTGGTTTATTTCAAATTACTACTAACCAAATTATCACTAAGTGGGCCAGACTCAATGGCTACATGTTGTTCATTAAAGCCAATAAAGAATTATTATTATTATTTTTATTATTACTGAAAGGAATGAATTACAATCACAAATTAAATAAATAAACTACAAAGCCTTCCCAATCTTCTGACCTCGTAGTTCTGGATTTCGTGGTTTATATCAAAATTGAACTAAATCTTTAATAACGCTAACCATGTTTTATAATACCAAATTATAAGTGTTTACAAATTGATATGTACACACATGTTTACAGTTATAGTTTCAGATTGACAAATTAGAGTTACTGATTTACGCAAAAGTATAGAATGCAATAAATCGTGGTTTCACTTTGTATTAACAACACTTGTAGTATAATTGTTTTACTTTTCAGAACATTGAACGCACCCTTTCAGTCCGTAATCCTTCGAAAATTTTTTAGTTATCCATACTATGTAGCAAACAAGACCCTAAATCATGACCTCAATATCCCGAATGGCGATACTGAGCTTGGAACTAAAACCGCACAACTCAAAAGTTAACGAATTTTCAAGAGATTATTTATTATTGTTTTTTTATTAAGAGTGTCACAACAAATATCAAAGACCACTGGAGAGCATTTGTGTCAGTTAGAAGCTAATGAAACCTCACTCGATGTTTTTAGATAGCAGTGTAGGTATCATTTTCAGTTGTTTTATAGACTATATTAGGGTAGAAGTGTTTTTTTTTTTCAAAAGTGCCTCATCTCAAAAATTACGAAGTCATTTAAGTAAATGTTTAAAGAATAACGTCACAATTTGGTCACATCGTAACGTCACATCCAAGACTATGCCAGAGTATTATTCTAATTTTTATAATGCTTTATAGAAATTTTATTAATTTAATGCTCACAATTTTTACTTTATTCAGAATTTCTAGTATCTAACTCAATTTTTATTTCATTGTACATAATGCCAATAAACAGAAAATGCCTTTATAAAACTGTCACAAATCAAAAAATCTAGGCCTAAAATCATGTTTGAAATAAAATTAAAAAAATACCTTACACAAGTTACCTCCAAGCATTTCCTTGCAAAGGGGTTCAAGAAATTATTAATACAATCGTAATGAAACCATTAATGATCAATAGAAATTTTATCAAGTTGTCAAGCTCCACTTTGTCATAAGTACAGCTTTTGGAGTTATGGCGGCTTTCTCCCAAACTAGCTATATGTTATAAGCTTTAATCCATCCAAATTTTCCAAGATTCATCAGAATCTTATTAATCATCCTAATACATAAGTATGTCTTAATTTATTTAACTTTTTTAATTTTATCAATTTTTTTGTTTTTCTATTATTTAATACCTCTATATTTGTCTTTAAATATTGCATAAACGGTTGCATTATTACTTATTGAACTTAAAGGTGGTATATTGTAATAAAACAGTAATAAATTGGAACTAATTATATGATTTACAAGAGCTCGTGTATAACAAAACATCGAATTATGGCTGCAGGTGCACACTAACAAACTTATTTTTGCCTTTTCACTTGAGTCCGTAATAAAAAAAAAAAAAAAAAAAAAAAAAAAAAAAAAAAAAAAAAAAAAAAAAAAAAAAAAAAAAAAAAAAAAAAAAAAACCCGGCAGAGGCTGTGTCTAACAAAAAACCGTATGGTTTAAACGGTGTAGAATAGCGCGGAGTGCAAACAATAAGACTTGTAAATATGAATATAAAATTATTAAAATAAAGATTAAGTATAAAATAGCAATTTCATATCAATATCAATTAAACACATAAAATTGGTCAAAGTTACTGTACTTCCGCCTTAAGTCCAAATCTAAGTTTTTACAATCTCTGATTTCAGATTTTCTCAATTAAATTTCCACCAATTTTTGCTTTTATTATTTGTAGTAATGGAGCTATGGGCGTTTAAATAAGACACCAAAGCGTCTTAAGCGGCCTACACACATGGGAACATCGGTTCGTGGCTCTCTACACACTATACGAACAAAGGAAAAAATTACAAAGCGTTGTTCGTCAGCTCTACACACATGGAAACTTGGTTCGCCGAACAGTTGTTGGTGAACCGATGTTTCCATGTGTGTAGACCGCTTTAAACTTTTTCTGTTCTAACATCCCAGATAGAGGAAAGGAACCCTACGTTTACAAAAAAAAAAAAAAAAAAAATTGAAACTTCATTATTTAACTAATAAAACAGTTTTCAAAATTAATTTTAAATTTTTAAGATAAATAGCACTGTATAAAAATCGTTAAGAATGGTTTATACGGGTGAATTTTTGTGTTAAAGCTTTGATCATAAAACTTACTCGTGTAAACCAACCTTAAGATACAATAAAAAAAAAATAAAAGAGAATTTCCCAAGAAGCTAGACTTATCTTATAATAGAAGAATTGCAAAGTATAACTAGTATTTTATTGGAATATTCCAAAATATATTTTCAAGATTCTCAAATTCAATTATTCGATTTTTCACTAATTCAGGTATCATCAAAGATTGCATAAATTCAGACCAGAAATAGCACATCGCACTTCGATAGTCTCAAAATAAATAGAGATCTCTGGTCTGAATTCATTTATTTTTATGTTGTTCAGTCCTGATGATGTCTGAATTTACGATAGGTTGACTGTCAGCCATTTACTGCTATTTGAGAGACTGAAGGTTTTTGGAATATCCTAACAGATTTTTATTCTCTTATTAATTTTTTTTTTAAATATTACATTATATAATATGAATTTACAACTCTTTTTAGAGATATATGGGTATTTTCAAAGCACAGGTGACGGAAAATTACCTGAGCACTGCTAAGCAGAAAGGATAGTAAATAGATGTGGTGGCTTGTTCTCATCACCAAGAGAAGGATTCCGCCTTGACATCCTATGCCCTGCTCATGTGAACATAACACCAACGTGATACTACCATTATATCACCGCAGTTCCACATAGCCATTTCAATTTCATCATAATAAATTCTTTTGAGTAAATATACTATACAGATCTAAAAACTATATCAACGCACTAATTAACAAAAATATATAATTATACAAATCTATTCATTTGAAGTTAATGCGAATACATTTCTTATTGTCTATTAATCTATAAATTGAAATAATTTCATTTGCATTTTTAAAAAATCTCATTTTTATTACATTTTGAAGCACTACAATAATTGGTTTATAATTGATATGGCATTTACCCATGTATAATAGTATATAAATAATAGCACTGACGGATCCAAAAGGAAGGCGCGGGCCTCCCCTGGATGGTGGAAAAAAAATGTTTTTTCTTCAAAACTGATTTTGATTAAATATACCACAGTGCCATTTATTGATATAATAATTGAATTTTGATTGATAATTGTCGATTTTAAAACGTAAAAAAAGCACTTAATGTTATAAAGTTTCGGCGGGAGCAGGACCTGGTACATATATGCGCCCCATTCAGAAAATTCCTGAATCCGACAATGAATAATATTAATTTTTGAAGCAGAATATATTTTGTACTATTTTGCTTGTATCTTTCATATTAGTCGTTCTTAAGCAATTACTTATTTAAGTAGATGGTTTAATGTATGGTGGCATGATTTAAAGAATAAATGGGTTAATTTGTAGATGTATAATTTTATATAAATTATAATATTTATTTTATTTTATTGAATAATGTCATAAATTTTATTATGTTATTGAATTATGAAGGATTGACTGGAAAAAAGATATGTAGAATGAATGGCAATGCGATAAAAAGATTAAAATAAACGAAGACAAAAAAACAAACAAACGTATAAGGTTTTATAATATAGAGACAATAATAATAATTAATAGTGGTAGATAGTGAAAATTAAAAGTATTTGTAGTGCATATAGCAACCTACCAGTATTTACACTACATGGCTTGAAGCATTTCTCTACACATCTTAGATATTTTAGTATAGTACAGATAATTTCATTTGCAATTCGTAAGCATTTGTTCTGGAAAACCAATAGCGTTCTGGTGTTAGCTAAAGATTCAGACAGGACAGGCCTTTCATAAGATGTTCCTAAAAACTGATTTATAAAGAATTAATTTATTTAAGGAAGATAATTTCGATTTTTTATTGAATAAACATATAATACGTCTTCCGGCCGCTTTTTAAATTTAAATTTATATGACAAGCGTTGAGTTAGTCAAGTATACCTTCATAGAATTTATTAACCATAGTTAATTTTTTTTCTTTTAAATATCAAATTTTAACTTTAATCAGACTCTGCTAGTCTTCATTCAATACCAAGGAGGCAGTATGGGTAATAGTATGATCTTTTAGGCTCCATTATCTTTCAATGTCTTGGTCCATCAGACGATATTTTTTCTGGTGTCATCGACAGTAGGATAATAAACTCTATGGCCTTTTTCACACTAAACGGTAAAGAGATTTATTCCAGACGACATGTCTGGAATTGCCTTCTCATCTGCGAGGAAAAGATGGCCGTGCAGTGTTGTCTAAACTGTGACTAATGTGACCAAGGTCAAATAATTTTCTTATTAAAAACTAACCGTGTGCATATTCGAGGAGGACATTGAATTGAGGTGCCTCACTCAAACATCCAGTTGATAGCAATTAAATTTAGGAACTGGGACAGAACTGAATACAATTATAAAAAGGCCACGCCAACGGCACCTCACGCTAGAAGACTCATAATATTCCTTCTGATATCCACGGCAGACTGTCATTGGCATGCAAACAGAAAGCCGACTTCACGCTAAGTAAACTAGTTAGGAAACATCTCGGCTAAGCTGTCAGGGGCGCAGGGCGCCTGTCTTTGTTTGAAATAATTTTGTTATAAGTTTTAAATAATTAATAATACTTAGTTATAAAATCAGAAATTATTGTCTGGCTACGAACGTAATTGTTCTTAGGAACCACATACTTTCGTTTTCCTCTTAATATATCTACTTTGCAAATCTTGCTCTTCTAGAATTTCGGATAAGAAGTGCGGAAAATACAACATAAGAGTTCCCTGATCCTGATTAACCAGTCTTCGAATTTCAATGATTTTCCATGATAAATATAGAACTCATTTTTTTGCCGAATTTCTATTTATCTCCAGTTTAATTTAATTTAGTACCGGAACATTAATAATGATTTCATTATTATTATAACTACCTGGACAGAGGTTAGAAAGACAAGGGCCAAGAGACTTCCTGGTTTACCCATAATACAAATTCAAGACACAAATACAAATTCATAGTAAAAATTTAACACACACTATCAGGCAGATCTAGGACATAAAAAACTACGATATCGTATTTCCTAGATGAAGTGCAACGCAATTGCAAATACATTATAAAACAATAAAGAATAATGACAGAAACAAATCAAACTTATTATTAACAATAATTTTATTAAAAACCTATGATTGAAAAAAAAAAATTAATTAAACCAATTTTCCTCAGATATGGTTTTAAAAAATGCTCTTATTTTGATGTGCTCACCAGTAAGGCGGCTTCGAGTGTCTGGTACCAAAATATTCAATGTTGAAGCCACACTTTCCGATTATACTGAAGATCTCGATGGAATTAGGCACTTGAAGGCCTGAATCTCGTCCTTTCAGAAAGGCCTTTAATTTAATTTTTTTTTTTTTTTGTTCGTGTTTTTTTTTTAAACTATCGGTTTTTGATACTCAAAATTTAATATCGAATTACAACTATCGGACAAAAATATCAATATCTTTCCAAAATCCCTAAGCACAGGTGGCAAAAAAAAAAAAGGTGATACCAAGCTGTTTTTGCTCTTAAAGTACACATTTGCTCTCTCGCTAAGTATTTAGCCGAGGAAATATATTATAAATACGAGTAATATCATTATAGTTATAGTGCGCGAAAATGAGTGATAGTGATAGTTTTACCGACGATTCTTCTGATGGACAAAGCGGCTAGAAAAGTAGAGTGGATCCGTCGACTTGGAGCGCAAATTTCTGAATAAGTCATTGGAAACGTAATTCGTAGCGACAAAGGATTTAACATTAGAGGGTAAAATATCCTTGCTTGGGTATACTCATGATTTTTTACATATAGGTCAAGATGCGGAAATTATCAAATTAAATACTATAGAATAAGTAATAAGAAATAAATATGAATTAAACAAAATATACAGATATCGATAGTATAAAAAACAGGGTAATGATTATTTAAAAACTAAGGGGGGAGGGGAGTTAGTGTAGCTCTTCAATGCTATTGCCTCCTCTTAGACTTCACAATGAATATTTGTTCTGCAGTTGATTTGCCATGTTGAATGGCGCACTGATAGTGCACTACTTTTATATCTACGGATATTGGCATAGAATATATAAATCGATACCAAAAAATTTCTCTAAAAATATATTAAATGAAAGGAACTGAAATTATATAATTTACTTCTTAAGTGTAATAAATCAATATCATCATTACTGTAAGTATGTAGAAATGCAAAATTACAGTACGATCCTCCATATCCTGTTTATTTCCATTATTTTATTTCCATATCCAGGAACTGTTTTTCGTTTTCCTTTAGGTGCTTTCGTTTTTGTTCACAAAAAATTGAAACGAAATTGAATTACATAACGTTAACAGGAAATCGTAATTTTAATTATGTAATTTAATTTTTTTTTATTTTATCTAATGACCGTTTTTCGAGCAGTTGATTCAGTCTTGAACTAATGAAACCTCCCTCCATGTTTTACAGAAGAGAGTCACATTTTCAGTTGTAGTCATTCTCGCATTAATACAAATTATCTCTTCTAAAAACTAAGCTTATATATATATATATATATATATATATATATATATATATATATATATATATATATATATATATATATATATAAATGGCCCCTGATAAGTATCTGAGGTATTTAAAATGTTTTAGTAGGAACTTTTATTGTCATCACTTTTATAAAACAATTCGGGCGAGAATTTATATTAACAGAACTTTTATCAAAAGGTTCTTTTGATATAACTGCTTAAGTAACTTTGAATTGAAAGGTTCTTTTGAAAAAAGTTCTTGTTGAACTTTTATGTGAATACATTAATTGGTAAAATTCTTGAAAAACAGTTAAACTGAAACTTTTTGAAATAGTTCGATAACTATTTCCAGCCCTGATTTAAACACATCTATAAAATAAAAATCTTGGGTACAAAGACAGGTAGATAGTTTCTTAGGTTAATGTTCATTAATTCATGATTCTTATTTCTTATTATGGGGAAGGGGCGAAGAGAAAAAAGTTTATAACTTCGTTTATTACTTGATTTTGTATTTGATGGGGGTAATCGCCTTTAAAAATACGGGCTATTATTATCTTTATTGTCATTTTAAGTATTTCATTATGCTTGTGCACTATTGTTTGCTTCTACCGGTTTCCCATGTTTTTTTCTGAACTAATTAGTTACGTCTTTTATACAGCCTAAACTTATCCTAAAATAATATTTGGGATACAAAAATTTCATAAGACAAGTAGTTACCTTCAAGCATTCACTTAAAAAAGGGTTCAAGAAATTATTAATACATTTCTATGGATGCCTATAATAATCAGTAGGAATTGGAGAAAATCTTTAAGTGTCATTTTTTTAAAAGTAAAACTTACGGAGTTAAGCCGGTGTATTCCTCTAAACTAGCGACATGTGAAATAAGATTTTTTAACAAAACTGTCACCAGTCAAAAAAATGAAGCTTAAAATTATGTTTGATGTAAAAAAATAGCTCATACAAGTTACCTATAAGCATTTGCTTGCAAATGGGCTCAAGAAATCATTAATACAATCGAAAGGTATCGATCATGAAATATGATGAAAACTCCAAGCGCCTATTGGCCTCTAGAATAAAGGTAAGGAGTTAATAATTTGTCTGTGTCTGTATAGAAATTTTTTAAAAATTGTAGCACATAACCGAAAATATCCGCGCTATTTTCTCGAAACTATACCTGCGGTTATGCCAGTCTTCTTTCAAGGTAGCGATATGTACATATATCCTTGGAAGAAGACCGGCCCTACTCAAAAATTTACGATTTTCCAATTTTTGTGTAATCATAATCAACGAGATGATTATTTTTTTATGGTGAAGAGAGGCACAAAAAATATTCATCGTGTGACCGATGGAGAGCAATTGTATTTTAAACAAATCTGCCACAAGTCAAAAAATTTAGGTCTAAAATTATTTTTGGAATACAAAAATACCTTACACAATTTACCTCCAAGCATTTACTTGCAAATGGGTTCAAGAAAATATTTATACAGTTGTAAGGAAACCTGTTATAATGAATTGAAATTTGATGATAAAAAACTTGAACCGCCGTTTTCTCAAAAACTACAGCTTTCGGAATTGTGCCGGTCTTCTTCCAAGGTAGCGTATATGTAAATTGGATCGTATCTTTCCAATTTTATTTTGAAAAACATCTTCGAAATTCGAATTTAATAAAAATCATGTGAAGCTCTTAAAAGTGAGCCATATTCGTTTTTTTTTTTGCAAAAGCGGAGACCTAATAAGCTAATTATAATTCATGAGAAACTAAAAGTGGAAATTTTTCGTATGAGCCCTTCCTTCATTCGTTTTGTTTTCTGTTTCTCACACATATTTCCGTACGTCAGAGCCAAACTGTCATAAGTAACTTTTTCAAAGTTTTATTGAAGATTCAGATCGCACTGTATTAGATTGCTGTTGCTCGTCGTAAATCTGTGTATTTGAACTATTGCATATATTATGACCCTTTCAGCTTATTAACGATACTTACACTCGAAAATTATGACCAGAATAATGCAAATACGATAGTAGAGACAAAATCAGCAAAATTGGACCTCGGACGTCCAGGTTTAAACTAAGGATTCATTACTGTCTCTTGTGTCTTTTTTTATTTCATTGTAATTCAACAAAGTTTGTTTTGTGATGATTTTATGCATGACCTGTATAGTGAGGGTAATTCTTCTAAACGAAAGTGAGTGGTAATATCTATCATCGAAAAAAAAATACTTTTTTGGCACATTACTTTTACAAATGTCAGTAATATCAATAATTTTTTATTTACTGTTCAAACCAAATCTTATCCGGAATTTCGCGTTATCCGTAATAGTACTAGCCACATTATTTCTGCTATAAGTAAAATATAAAATTTATAAAAATCCACAGTATAGTATTATGCAATGTAATTGTCAATTTATAATTTCTATGAAATTATTATAGTTCCACGCTGAACAAAATTAACCGTACAATCAAATTTTAAAAGAAATTGTTACTGACGAATATTTTTCTTTGAATATTACATTAAATAAATAACTTATCCATCTAGGTATCTTTCTTGCTTCTATTTGAATCATGAATTTCAGAAACCTAACGTGTTCCAGTCTACAAAAATGGAATGAAAATTTGATTCATTTGTGTATTATCGTCTCACAAGAGCACCTTGGTCTTAGGAGAAAACAGTGCTGGTACCGTAATTCTAAGTACCCATAAACAGATAAAGATCCGATGCAGGTCTCAACAAGAGCAAGAAGACCACACAGGGTAGGGCCTGCACCATCTGCACCTTCGAAGGGACAGAACCTGATCCTCAAGTAGTCCCTACGCGCTCACTACCTGAGACGGCCCATTCTACTCAACAACACCGTACTCACCCCATCATCACAAAATAATGTAGATGGTATTATAAATATTCTATAAGATTATAAATCGGTGATGTTACTCCTACTTTTTAGCCAAAATCGACCCACTGGAAGTACCACATTTTATCATTGATTTTACGCATTTTTACAATTTTCTCAAAAAAGTGTTAACGACTTTGATCAAATTCGTTAAATCAACATCTTGGTCTTGTCTCATTGGGAATAGTCGAAGAAGGCTTAAATGCCGAATTTTTTTAATAACTTCCTCTAAACTACCTTTAATTAAGTTTATTTATTTATTTTGTCAATAAATAATTAACTATCTTTCATTGTTATTATTAATATAAAATGGATAAATATAAATTATGAAAGAATTTGATCACTAACTAAAGGAGAACTATTGTCTTAAATTAGAAAGAAATCTCGTTGGAAAGCTGAATATTTTCATATAAGGTATAGGAGAATGACGAAAAACGCGTAAACATAACTGATTGTTGTAGTTGATAATTTATATTTTTATACTATTTAATGGAAACTAAATGGAAGTTCCTTGGAAACTAAATGGAAAATTAAAAAAAATTAATTTCAATTTGACAAAAAAAAAAAAATTGGAAAAATATATCGCAAACAACCGTAATTATAAAAAAACATATGGGAGAACAGCCAATAACCAGTTGCATGACCAATTTTAAGGTAGGTCTTAATTAAGTAAAGGTAGGTAATGAATTATTGAAAGACACGTACAGAATGCATGAGCCTAAAATGATAAAATTAAAAATAAGCCAATAAAATATTCAATGTTCATCAGCGAGTATTATTCAGATGGGGAAGATAAAATTATTCTATTTGTTTAGGAAAATGAGATTGCCTCGTGATTGGGCTACAACAGCGCGAGGTATATTTTCCATTTCACTGTTATAATGCTTCAGTCAAATTTATATATTAAAAAACTTTGTATTTGGTAAAACGTTAGACCGTGTAATTTATTTTTTTGTGGGAGTTAGAAGAAAATACTTATATATTATAGGATTGTAAACAATTTACTGCGTTAGCAATCGCATTTTTTTTTCTTTTTTAATAGCATGATTTCTTTCCTACTATCAGGATAAATAATATTTCTGAACTAAAATACAATATTCATTAATTAAATAGAAAAAATATACATACACATAGACAGGGTGTCCCATGAGGTAATGCCAGTAATTAAAAGAGAGTGATAGTCTATGGGTAATGTACCTCCTTATCTCAATCCGTTGTTCAGTAAAGATTAGTTAAGGGTTTTCCAATAAAATCATATTTTTTTCAATAAAAGTCCAAATTTCTCTATTGTAACTGTTTTCCCAACTTTTATTACCATTTTTGGAATCTACGATGAACTCTCAATAAGATAGCAACCAATTTGTAGAAAAATATTGATTCATCAGACGATGATATTAGCCAAAGCAAATTAAAACGGAATGAATTTTCTAGCTACGATCTTGGGAAATTCAAAAAAGTTGCATCATTTCATTTGCTTTCCAAGGTGTATCCTAATTTGCGAAGCTAGTCTAATAGCCCAATATCGAGGAGTATAAACGAAATATTAACATAAATTTATAGGTGAGCCCGCGATCTTAAAATCTTTACTATTTTAAGTACAAGAATCTTCAAAAACCCCAATAATCGACCTTAATATCGAGGGTACCGAAAATTTAAAAATAAATCGGTACGTGAGCACCCGATTTTAAAATCGATAGTATTTTCATAATAAACATCTTCAAAAACCCAATAATGAATGAACCTCTATACCGAGGATATCTGAAAGTTTAAAATAAGCACCTTCGATAACCCGATTATGGACCTCATATATCCAGGAAATCTGAAATGGCTAAATAAATCCATAAGAGAGCTCGCGTTCCTGAAATAGATATCATCTACATAATGAGTACGTTCGATAACCATAGGATTTTAAGTATAAATTTATACCTTGTCCATTATTTCAATTTTCTCTCTTCTAAGCTTTAAATTAGACTATGCTCGGTACTAGATGAGGGTTTAATATTGTCTACTGTGTTATTTTTTATTATAATTTGGATTACACTGCAATGATTATAGAAAATTAATATGTAATAATTTCTATTAAATATTACTTTATTAATGATGTCAATAAAGAGCTGCCCTACACCTTTTATATCTGATTTGAAGTTGACTACATTTTTAATATTTTTGGTTTCATTCATAGATTCCAATATTGAACTGGCTATTTAAAGATAAAACAAGACCGGGCAAAAACTGGGTACCGTCGTATATAGAAGGAGCTTGAACAATACGCCCTTTAGGATCTTCTATTAGTATTCTAAAAAAATATATATTTTTTTGCTCTCTTTAATTAAATTATTTATTGTTTTTAATTTATTTATTTAATGAGCGGTTTAGATAAGCATAAAGGGTTCGCATCAATAAATATAATTCGTATTCAATCAAAACCACTTAATTTTAATGAAGTTCTTAGGCATTCTTATGTTCGCCATTCCATCCACTCCAATTTTCCCCATTAATACTCGGCATTTCCTGTAAGGACCACTTGGGGGATATTTTCGCAACCACCTGCAAGGAACTGGACCCTATAAGTTGTCCTAGTTTCTTGATTGCCGATCAGCGAACACACCGTAATGATCGTTAGTGGTCTCCACTTACCATAATTTCACTAAGCAACTACCAACTTGCACGGCCCGAACAACGACATTAAGATTAACTTGGGGACGCTAACTAAACGCACACAAACTTATGCACAAGCCCACAAACATAATTAAAAAAACATATTAGGTTTACCCTCAATGTTAACATCCCAAAACAATAGTTCATGGAGCAGTATAATGATAGATCTCATGTCATTATTTAGATTAAATAAATGAGAAATAGAATACAAATTAAATAGAAATAAAAAATAAATATGATAGAACCTAGCTCTTTTTTTTTTTAATCATTATTTTGTTCTTATTCTATTGCTGTTGTTCATAATTAACTGATACGAAATCATATTGCATAATGTTAACAGAAATTGATAATTTTAATTACGAAATTAAAGATACCTTTATATATATAAAAAAATAACTAATTTTAAATACATATGCATATAAATTAGATCGTATCTTACATATGATTTCCTTTTTAAGACACATACATAAATCGTATTTAATCGTTAGCATTTATGGATTTAGTTAAAAAATTAGTTATGACTTGTTAATTTATGACTTATATCTGCTTGAAATTAAAGTCAAGCGCCATTATTTATTTTCAGTTTAAAAATACCTATCACTTTTTATAGGTTTTTTTTAAAGAAACAAATAACTCTTATTTCTGAGCGTTGATTTTTTTTTTTCAAAATAAAACTCAAAACGCTATAACTTGCTTAATATTAAAGCTAGTGAATTGAGAAAGGTTCCATTTTATTCATCTTGGACAAAAATAAATATTAAAAACGACAATTTAATCACTTTACTAATATAATACGATGAAAAATAAACTACCAAAAAACCAAAGATAAAATCTTACTTCATGGCACAATTATATTTTTTCTATTATTTTGATCTTTAATCCTTAGTTACTGTTTCAAAATATGTTAAACCAAGTTATTTACTTGTATACATACAAATGATCAGAATCATTCAGCAGTTTTTGCACTTGCCAGTACGACATTCTGAACTATATTCGAAGGCACGCAGATATTATTTTATTCACGTCTCGTTTGGATATATTCACAAGCTCAACTGATAAATCAAGATAATATGGAGAAAAAAGATGGAATTGAGGAGAGCATTTAAGTAAAGCCGAATAGAGGAAGATATAAATAAACATTTCTATGAAAAGGAGTAAACAACAAGTTTTAACATATTTTAATCTTTAGCACAAGATTGTTATTTGTATTAAATATCCACGTTCTAATACATTCTGTCCTGACTTTTTATTGTCGTGACGACTAACATCTTGTTTTCGAGAATCAATATATTCCACCTTCGTTTAGGTCGAAGTAATATATATATATATATATATATATATATATATATATATATATATATATATATATATATATATATATACATATTTTTTTTTTTTTCGTTCTTTCACATCAAGCTCCATAATACGTATGATGGAATTTATAGCATTGCATAGCTGTATATCACAAATTATTAATTATTAATTACAGTTCGTGCTAAACAAAGCATGAGTCACACAAACATTATTTAGCGAAGAGATAAGAGTTTTTTTGACAACATGTTTATACTGCTAATCATAATTCATTTGGCCATTTTGCTTATACCTCAATTTAAATATAAATATATATATATATATATATATATATATATATATATATATATATATATATATATATATATATATATATATATATATATATATATATATACATGAAAGCATTTCAGATTGTAGCACCTGTAATATAGAAAATACTGATGCGAAGCTAGAGTTGGAGACGTCGCTATGGGAGGAGTATAATTTTAAATAAATAACTTCAAATCAAAATTCCCAATAATTTAAAAACCCAAAAAGATGGGAAATTTGAGAACCTACTTCAAACTCCGAAAATTAGGGTAAAAGATTTTACTAAAATAGTCACTAAAATTTAAAAGCAATATCAATAACTTTAAAGATAAGAAATTAGGATTGTATACAATGTTTTGTTTTATAGAAATCATTATAAAACATTACAGAAAATATAGAATTTATTAAAATTATAGAAAATTAGTTATACATTAAAAACAATTATAGAAAATATAGAGGAAAATTATGGTTGGGAAGTCCGGTCAAAATTATTGGAATTTTTTTTTATTTTGCCCCTTCTCCCAATAGATTGTTATACGAACGCTCCTAGTTAGAGAGTAGATACATGGTAAGAGTGGTAGAGAAAGATACGTCGTTAAAAAAAAAAAATTAATTATTTAATTTAAATATTTTTTGGGAGATCTGAATTTTTTTTTTTTTTTTTCACAGAATAATTCAAAATAAAAGTTCACTTATTTTGTTTAACTATTTTTACCAACGAACATATGTTTATCCCTAAAAACTATAGATTTTTATGCTATGTAATCTGAGTACTTACGTATTTCGCGCTCAACCGACATTGTTGTATAACCTACTCAGTTGCATTATCGCTTATGCTTTGGCTATGAACATTGTTTCTTAAGTATTATTGATTTGTTTTGTATTAACTGCAGTTTGTTTTTAATAAGTGTAGTTCATTTTGAAATTTATATTTTTATCAGTTTTGTTTGTTAACGTTATTTGTGATGAATCAATTAGTTTTTCGACAATAAGTGTTGTTGTTTTTTTAGATTTTATTTTCATTTGTGAGAATAATTGTGGATTGTTTTACTTTTATTTCTATACCATTCTTTGAACAAAAACTTATTAAAATTTGAGAATTTGGAAGAAGATGCGGTTAAATATTTTCAATATTTTTGAACTATTCCATCCAGAAAACTGTGTAATAACGGAATATGTCCATTTAGTCCAGTCTAAACCAACGGAGATGCAATGATAAGGGTTGTGAGAAGCAGGGGGGGGGGGGTCAATAACAAAATGAAACTCCTTTGAAGGTTCTAAAATCACGATTTGATACTAAGATGTAAATACAGTTTTTCCCAAAATTTAACGTCAATAAAAATAGGCAAAAGAACAATTGGATCAAAATTCAATTTTTTACGCTTCAAACTTAGGGTATTATTTCATTTCTTTTTCTGAACCAATTTTTAGTAATGAAATGAAAATGAAAATTTAATTTTAACGACGTAACATAAAGTCCCACTGATGAGAAGCTATAGATAAAAAGCTAGGCGTTATCAGTGTCAGGTTATGAGGGACGGTAACAGCTAACATCTAACCTGGTCGACAATGAAATACGAAAGTATAAAAAACCGAAAAATTGTTTTAATTTATTTTATTTAAACCTGAAGAAACCCATTTTTACTTTTTATATATTTTGACATAAGCTATTTTCATGAGAAATTTTTTATAATAATTTCTTTTCTTAGGCATATAAAAATAACAACTGACTTGAGGTCATTAAAATTTACTATATATATAGAATAAAATAAAATAGTGTGTATAAATATATATATATATATATATATATATATATATATATATATATATATATATATATATATATATATATATATAGAGAGAGAGAGAGAGAGAGAGAATAAAATAAAATAGTGTGTATATATATATATGTGTATATATATACTGTAAATTTTAATGACCTCAAGTCAGTTGTTATTTTTATATGCCTAAGAAAACAAAATAAAAAGAAAAGAAAATGACAAAAAAACGAAATAACTTTAATTAAAAAAAAAAAAATATGCACCTCACAATAAATTAAACAACCAAGTTATATAAGAAAATTTATTTCAAAGTAAGAATAAAATAAATCATGAACACATTCATACCTAGAGATGATTTTCCCAGAATGCTGAAAAGCTAAAAAAATATTATACATGATAAAGATTTATTATTAGTCAAAAGTCTGACCATGAAATTTTTAAATTATGAAAAGAAATAACTATAGATTGACGATAGATAATCACAAGAAGATATAAAAGAGGAATTTGATGAAGTCGCATTAAGAATCTTCAGTGTTTCGGAAATAAAATAAAGCCATTTCAAATATATAAGTATACATAGATATATCCTCCATTCATAAAAAAAAACAAATAAAAACAATCGTTTTCACTTATTCTTTGTATGTTTGATGCTAACCCGAAAAACACACTTATTCGACATTAGAATGTATGCCAGACAAAATCCATTTGCAACAAGAGAATACAAAAACAATTAATTAATTATAAAAATGTGTTCAAGATGGCTTATTTCATTTTTACGCAACTTCAATTTTTTTAAACTTGGTTTTTTACTTATTTTGTTATTAAAAAAATTATCTATTACTTCATTTTAATTAGTGATGTACATATTTTTTCAAATTATTTTTTTTATTTTTTATATATATTTTATCTTTTTCATTTTGTATATATCGTATAAATAAAAACTTAGAGCCCTAATACTTATTGCCTTTAATTGCATCAGTTTGTAATGTTATTAATTAAAAAACTACTATCTAAAATTAGAAAAAAATGTTAATAGAACCTAAGTTGGGGAAGCTAAGGAAAGAAATGGATTAAGGATTTCAATAATAAATAAAATAAATTAAAATAAATAATCAATATATTACGCAAAAGCCCTTGGAGCCCAACGGGCCATACCTATTTTTTGACTGTACGGTTTTCCTAAGGATGCACCAGTTTTCTTTCAAGAGAGAATTTATTGCGCCAGACAGGTTTCGAATTAATGTCATTCAACGGAAGCCGAGCGCTCTACCAACTGTTCTACCTTGTTTATTACTTAATTTAATCATTCTTTAGAGATTTAAAATAGAAATATTTGTATAAAAATTTAAAATACAATGTTAAAATTAAAACAAAAAGATAAATTATTTTCAGATCCTTATTCTTTTCTATATTATTATATTTTCTTTTTCTTTTTATTATTTAGAATTTTACCGCTTATATTAATGTTTTTTTATTCCTATTTTCATTTTTGAGAATCTATTTTTTTTATCAATATTAGTTTTACTATTATTAGTATGTATTATCTTTTTTAAAAATATCTTTATCGATCATGCCTATTCTATTCATACACGTATCCATGCTTTTCCACCCTTGCAACAATATTCACAATAGACTGAAAAACAAAAATTCAAATGATTTTAGTAATATATTAAATATTAAAATATAACCTTTGCTATGAATTGCCTTAAATAAAAAAAATAAAAAAATCGTATCTGATAAAAAGCTACTTCTTCTTTGACCATATTTCGTTATTATTCTTCTTAAAAGTTAGAAATATTTCCTCCCTTTTTGAGAACATTTTAAAGAAAAATAACCAAATAAGAGCGTCTTTTTACAAGTTTACTTCCCCAGCACTAGGAAAGGTCCGTAAAATGTGCTGACGGCGAACTTCTTTTATTGACCAGTCACCTGACTCACAAGCATTAGTCTGCCTTATAATTTTTTTTTTTTTTATGGGACTTCAGTCCAAGACCGCTGCCATTTCTGGAAATCTAAACAAACCAAAGTTATGTTTTTTCTGTTTATTGTTTTAAAATCTACTTGACAGCTATACGGCAACACAGAAAATGTAGTGCTTTTAATTAAAGTTCCATTTAATCAAAAAATAAAATTTTAAAGTGAATTCAAAAGATTTGAATCAGTAGCATTACTTATTATAGAAAAAAAAGAATCTTGGGCAATGCGCGTACACAACTTCACTTACCTTTCACTTACCTCCCTTCTTGAAATCAATTTTAAAAATTTCCACGGAAATACCATTTAATTTCCATTAAAAAATATAAAAGTATAAATTATTAACTACAAAATTCACTTAAGTTTATGCATTTTTCGTCATTCTCCACTAAAATCATTAGCTTTCCAACGGTATGCTTACTACTCTTATTTCCGGAAATTTGTTTTCAACCTTGGAAAATATTTCTCCTTCAGTTAATAGTCGAATTCTATCATAGCTTATATTTATCAATTTTTCATTACTACTAACATTATTATTTAATTGGTTAATTATTTAAAATAAGCAAAATTAAAGGTACTTTAGAGGAAGCAATTTTGAAAATTTGGCATTTAAGTCTTACCAGACTTTTTCAGTTAGGATAAGACCTTGCTGATATTCAAGAGCATTTGAATGTACATTATTATAACTAGTTAGATAAAAATCATTAGAGCAATTTTCGAGAAAATTGTAAACATGTGAAAAATCGATTATATAAAGTGGCACTTCCAGTAACTCGCTTTTGGCGAAAAAGTTGCTGTAACATTACAGGCATATATGTATATATATATATATATATATATATATATATATATATATATACATATATAAAATAAAACTGTGTCTTTCAAGAAGGTTCTTGGGTTAAGTACATGGTAAAGACCTTACAGTTTCCCTAAAAATCTCTCTTGATCTGATTCTTCTGTTTGCCTTTATTTGTCGTTTTATAATGTATTGTCGTTTTTATAACTTATAATTCATTTATTGGAATACTACTTCTGCCTTACGATTCTGTCGGGATAGTAAACGTTGATTAATCCACAACATAAAATAATCATTGCCAAATATAATTTTTTTACTTTTATAATTATTTTATATAAAAGTGAAAATGTATATATGTTTATTATATTATTTTCATCTGTCTCTTTAGATATGCTACCTATAGTGTTTAGTACCATTCTACTTCTTACTCAAAATTTGAATATGTGGCTGTGTGTTAATTGTATAATTAATTGTATTACTCCATAAAATTTGATATTGTATTTTATTATAATAAGATTACGCTCAAAATATAAAATAAAAAACCAATGGCTCCAATTCGATCCTCCCCTCTTTGGGCCGAGGCCAGTGGCATTTGCCGCCTTGCCACCTGCTATTTACACCCCTTCGACAGCGTAGACAGTTTCGAATTCTTATACAAAGGTGATCATCATGCCAACCATCCCTTTTACAGAAATCTTCCACTTTGAATCCGAAAGCCATCGTCATTCAGTTATGTGTGATTAATAACATAATACCCGATTTTCGTCCCTATGTCAACTAAACCTATTATTTAATTAGCATAAAGTCGAAACTTTATGCCTTCATAAACTTTATAAAGTCCATCTGCACAGAAACATTACTGATTTCGGAATCAAATCCTCATTTGACTCTTGTGTATACATCATTGAAATCATTTTTCGTGTTTTTTTTATGTCAAGAGTGACAGCCGAAGAAATATGCGCAGTAGAAAAATGATTTTGAAATTGTGCATTGCTTTAGTTCAAAAGCACCAATGCTAAGTTTTAAAAAAGTGATCTGATTTTCGTTTGATTGAATTGAAAAGATGCTTGGCGCTTTGTACTTATTCCAGATGGCGGAACTACTGAATCAAAATTAATACTCAACAGCTCGTATTCTGTACAGAGCCTACTGATAATGCAATGGATTCTGCTGTGAACCCCTTCCTTCACGCCATTATTTTCACGCTCGAGTCTGTCATTTAAAGATCAGAGCATTTAGCTAGGCAGGGTCCACGTCAGATCATTTATTCATACGCTCAAACATTGCTTGATTAGCGAATCTTAAGGCATTCCCTCAGTCTTTCGGAGCGTGTTTCATTGCTAGCGTTAGGGGACTAGCGTTTTAATGCCAAACAAATACAACATCCTTTCATTCATCATTCCTAGCCTAAATCCCGAAAAGAAACTCAGATGCACTTCAAAAAAAAAAATTAAAAAAAATATTATTCTAGAATAAATATTTTATGATAATTATCCTAGATGGTTACATCTGCTGAACGTTGTTTTACCAAGCAGTGTAATCTGATGTCTGAATGTATTTCAGTCGATTCAACTTTTACCCAGGCTCAGATACGTCTTCCTGCCTTTGTTATTTACAAGAATGGTTTTGTGTTGACCTGTATAACATTTTACAACTGAAATACACAACGACACACACTATTAAGACTGTAAACACGATAACCTATTTGCCTCAAAACATTCGATCGCAGGAAGATAGTGTAATGGCATAAACCCAGAGGAGAATGCTAAGTTTTAATAGTTGTCCAATGCAGGTTAATCATAATTTCAAAAAAAAAAATACAAAAAAAGTTGGTGAGTTCGTATAAAAATATTATAAACATTATAATTAACAATTAAAAGTATCATAAAATTTCACTTACACTCTCACCTAATAAACAGTATGGACCAAAATCCTATTTTTTAAACATCCTGATATACTTATTCCAGATTTTAACAATGGCAAGTGATTATTAAAAAAAAAAGTTAGTTGGTCAAATGTAAATTATTATTAAGATCATCCACTTACCTAACAATGAAGTATTTAAAGGACTTCATCATCTAAGTTTTTTAATTTGCCTGAATCAGCAACGTTCACTATTATTTAGTTAAAAAGTTTCCAAACCAGGAAATTCACTTCTTATCCTGCTAATTGATGATTTAACGTTTATATTTCTAATTTATAACGGACACAAGAGAAAATAAATACATCTTTTTTTTTTTTTTTTTTTTTTGAAATGTTGGAATACTTGACAATTGAGGTTTACCTCAACCTAAAAATTTTCCCTAATTGTTCTCTCTTCCATCTCTTTTCAAGAACTGTTCTTTCGTCTATATCATCTTTCTATATTATTCCTGATCTTCCTGTCGTCCTTCTTCCTTTCATTTTCCATTTTATAATTAACCTAGATTGCCTTTCAGACGACATTCTTATAGTATATAAGTAGTTTATCCTATAAATACATTCCTCCAATATATTCTTTAAAGCCTTGATGACTTCGTATGCACATCGCTTTATTAATTTAATGTTTCAACTAAATACTTGGTTAATATTATCCCTTTTGGCCATCCACTAATCCCTGAATATATAGATAAAGATGCTTCTACCTCTATGCAGGAGAGGAAAAATCTTGACCCAAAGAAAGGGGAATTATTTGATGGAGGGACCATTGAACAAACATCATTAATTTGTTTTTAGTCATGTTTAAAGACTCAAAACTATTCGTTTATGGCATAAAAAATATTGTAAAACATCTAATGTGACAAACTAAATTGATGGTTCTTGGAGATTGGTGCTGTTATAAGTATACTGGTTTATTTGCAACTCATTGCCAACTGACTCATCGCATTGTCCGTATCCTTTCTTTGTTACATGTGATTGGACGGAATAAGGGTCCTCGAGATTTCTCTGGATAACAGCCTCTGAAGGAAATACACATTGTTAGCATTTCATTGAATATTTTAAGTTAGGAGGTCCCGCGGTCATACTCTTCGGAGGGTTATCGAGAATAAATTAGGATGAAGTTAAATGGGGTTTGGAATTAAAAAAGGTATCTTTTTTCATGCCAAATATGCAACTAATGGAATATTGAAGTCGTTATAAATAATTTTATTTGAGAAATAATAATGCTCCGTATTCTTCGAAGGATTTTGGATCGTTTTAGTTCACATAGCTCTTATGGTAATGTGTTATGGTAATGTATGTAAGCTTTTTATAGAAAATTAGAAGTTTGGAGTGTTTGTCACTTTCTTGTGGTTTCAGTCTTGTATTAGGATTCGATGATAGAGGCTTGTTAAAATGGTGTCCTATGTCGCGGATCTGTTCAACAGGGATAAGAGGAGCATTAACAGGATATCGCGAAGTTACGACGAAGGGCTTGAGCGATATGTTGAGATTAATTCTCAATTCTCCGGTTTTGACACCATTCTTCAATGGATGTGATGTGGGACTGCAGAGTTAGGGATGCATCAATTGCATCATTATTCGCAGGTAACACAAATGTGTTTTCAGCGTATGTAGTGAGTACAGTATAAAATATAATACAGAGTACAAAGAAAGCAAAAGTCGGGAGTGCCCTCTGAATCATGACAGGTATTTTATTTATTAATGATTGGCGTAATGATAAGCTATCTACATAGGAACTAACATGTAGATCTATAGTTTCAGGTATTATTTCACGAAAAAATTAGCTATTAATTAAAACATTCAGGAGTCATTAGTTATTCATAATGATATAATAGCTCTTACGAGACATAAATATACATAAAAATTATTCCAACTTTCTCATTTCTTCTCCTCCAGGTTGCCGTAAGGCGTTGAGCATCGGTCTCTCTTCTCCAATTAAGGCAACCACTTGGCGAACCAAACTGAGGGGACAACCCATCTCTCTCCCCTAAGCCTCTCTAAGCTTATTTCTCACCCCTCAGCCAAGCGATGATGTCAGTATACATCTGCTATACTCAGCATCAAGGGCACTAGAGGATTTACTTCTGGCCTGGTTTCGGTTATTTTTTTTATTTTTAATTCATGCTAGATTCTACTTATATGAATAAAACATTTCAGTCGCCTTTCCACTACCATTTTGACTCCGAGGTCGTCCTTGACATTTTCTTTTTGAATTCGGTAATGGGGTTTTTCTTCAAAACTTTCCATGGATGCCGCTATCATACTAATCCCTATACTTTGATATAGCAACTAGCTTTCCTTTCCTAATCTTTGTTCTCCATTCGGAGGGGGTCGGAATAACACTGATTGAAATAGTTAGAAGAATAGTCTGGGTTTTTTTTGTCAATATAGTGTGCACACTACATTAATTTTTTCACCATATTAAGCGCTTCTGATTTCGATTCAATCGCTACTGATCCTAGGTACTTATAAAACATCTAAACATTCAAGGTGCCCTATCACACGTTACTAGTCCCTCAATCCCACTCCATAAAAAAGTATTATAGCTCATGAAAAGTCAAACAATAACAAAAATAATGACCAAATATTTTCAAAACTTTATCATTATCCTAGATTCCGCCATAAGAAATGAGAATAATGACCTCGGCCAGGCAGCTATTGCCGAAAGGGGAAATAGGTTCTATCCCTTTCCATGAAGAGGTGTTCCACAAGAGTTCTGGTAATAGCGGTTCAGAGTTTGCCGGAACTATACCAAAACAGAAGAAGCAGAATCATGGAGGGCTTAATACTGCCAATACAATATTAGCCGAAAATATGATTGCTGGCTCCTAGGCGCATCATACACCACCATAGTATGATAACTAATCCAATTTCAGACCACTTTCCTTGTTCCATAACTGCTACTTTTAGGCATTAGGTTAACTAGTAGCGAATATCTTTGTGCAAAGCAATTTGTTGGTTTCTCTTGGAGTGATGCGTTGTCTCTTGTTGACGGGTATTTTTTGGCTACTGGTGTGAAATGTGCTGCCTTTTGTCTGCATTTATTTGATGCTTCAATTGGCGAAAAATTGTTGGAATCTTCCAATTATATCATAATAATGCTTGAAATTAAACAAGCAGTTCGAGAAATATAGTAGGATAATATTCTCGTTCTCCAAATAGAGTTTTCGGTGTATCATATAAAATAGCTGAGTTCATCATATTCTTCTGCGATTCATTATGTGCGTTTGGTTGTTGGCATATATAAAATTCACACATAACTGCCAAACCCTACCAAGCTAAGGAAAATTGCGATCGATTCGGGATTCAAATCTGTTAATTATCTATTGTTTACAATTAGATTATCTGTACTTTCAAGATATCATAATTAGTGGAGGTTTAGAACTGTACTATTTTCTCAAAAACGCAACAAACATTCGAACCTAAACACTAGACTAAATCTGGAGTATCACAACCTCTATGTAGTCAAGTCTTTTTATCACCAGGGCCTCAATTTACTTTTCTCACATTCTCCGATATAAGAATAAAATCTCCTTTGATGAATTTTAATATATCATTGTGTCAAATAAATTTACCAGTCATAAAAGTATGTATATATACATACACACACACACACACATATATATATATATATATATATATTATATAAATTTTTTGTGTGTTTCGCCTTTTCTTAACAACAGCTATTTTATAATTTGTTATATATTATTGTAATGATAGCATTGATATTTAGACTTGACTAAAACATACATATATATATATATATATATATATATATATATATATATATATATATATATATATATATATGTATGTTTTAGTCAAATCTAAATGTCAATGCTATCATTACAATAATATATAACAAATTATAAAATAGCTGTTGTTAAGAAAAGGCGAAACACAAAAAATTTGAAAATAAGAAAACAAATTTTATATTTTTATGACAATAGAACTATTCTTGATTAGAATGACATATAATATGTGCATTTTATATGATCATTTCGTTATAAAAAAACAAGCAGGAATAGCAGCAGAGAGAGCAGTAGGAATATTTATACTTTAAAATAATAATCCAGAAACTATAATGAATACTAATAAACCAATTTACAATGGTATTTCTGAAACAATTTTTTTTTTTTTTAAATGTCTAATATTTTTATCCCATCCTCTAAACAAGAAATATTATTGTACTCAGTTGATGCAGCCTTAAATTATAGGAAATTTTTCTTTAATATGATTTCTTTGGTGGATAGATAGGTGTTAGTAAATTGGTGCTGGAATTTTATAGAAAATAAGACTGCTGTGTGAACCAAATATAAGTTGATGTTTTATTTTTTAAAAATCCATTATAAAAAGTTCCTAAATTAATTTGGTAGGGAATAAAGAAAAAAAATCGATGCATCGATTTATTTATTTTTGTTTGCCATCGCTGCCAACATGAGAATCAAACAAAGTCCACGGATGGATGTAAGTGACAAGGACGGCCAAGAATCATGCAAAAGAAGCAATTGAGATTAGAAAAAAATTCGGCATTCTTGCTGAAAGGATAAATGAAATACCCTTGGGAACAGAAGATACTTACATGGAATTACTCAAATAAGAGAGTAAGCAGTAAGTAGTAAGCTATCTTTAATACAAGGATTTTTAACAACGAAGCTATAAAAAGAATAACCTATAAATTTAAAATTGTACATATAATACCAATATGCAAGAAAGGAGTAAGAAGGGTGGGTGTTCGACAATCAGTAAGGGATTTGTCAAAGCAAAGAAGTGATGAAATAATTTGCTTGAAGAAATGATTAGAAAAAAAATGCGCTATACATAAAAAAACAATATCATTTAACACCACCCTTTCCAAAATATACGTGAATAAACAGTAATGGAATTGGTTCCAGAATTCTGGCTCTGTGGATCTAAAAATAGGAGAAGAAAATAAATAAATACATAGGCTGTATTCTACAGGCGACCAAGCAGCTTTAGCTTAAAATATAGTTAACGAAATCAAATCCGTCCTTTATTTTACTTATAATACGACTGAGTATATATAATAAATTTCACAACCCACTAGTGGAAAATTAATTAATGATGTTACCGGTGAGGTAGTCAGAGGGGGAGGGGTCGAGGGGGTTCGGACCCCCCCCCCGAAATTACAAAAACTTATTCATATCTATAAACAAAAATTCTATAAACCTATTTGAATGTTATTTTATAAATAATATGCCTAGGCATAGAAAATATTATGTAGAGAGAGGTCCTACTTGCAACCCCGATCGGAGTGAGTTTCTTTAAAGGATCTACTTTGGATTGACCCCTCCCCCTCCTCCCCGAAACGAAATTCTAGCTACGCTACTGGATATTACAACTATCTGTTCATTGAGATTGATACAGTAAGCTGTGTATGGGGCAATTAAACATATTTGGGCAGAATTTCTTGGAAAATGAAGTGTTTCCCTCTAGTTCCTGTGCCGAGATTACTATATTGCAATAACACTGGCGTCACAAAATAAAAGCATATTCGACTAAAGGAAAACTTAATCAGGTGTTGTGGGTAGAAATATTCTAACAAAGGTGAAAAAAAAAATACATGGAGCTCAGTATAGATGGAGAAATAAATGGATTCCTTAAGCATATCTGCTAGGATATCTAAAAAAGAAAAACAAAAAAAAACATATATGAACGTACAAAAACATAACCATTATAAAAAAGTAGATAAAAAAAAAAATGTTTAGGTCCTATACAGGAGAAGCAGGAAGTGTTCCCTCCAAAAATATATATGGGGAAGCTAGAGAGAAGGAAGAGGGGATGTCAGTAATATCATGGAGAAATGTGTGGAAAATACCTAAATAAATACCAATTTGTATTAAATTTCGTAAAATAGTTTATAAACAGTATTTATTTTTTAACTATTTTATTTTTTTCTCCGATGAGGTCTACTAGGATTCCCATAACAATTAAAATTCATCCTTCTTTGTTGATTTATTTTCCGTTTCTTTCAGTATTCTCTTAATTATTTTATTTTTGAGAAATAAATATTTCTTTATTTTGTTTTTTTATTGAACCAATGAGGCTAGTATAGGCTACGTCTCACTAAAGTTTGTATAAATCACATTTTTAACAAATAAATTTACTTTGCTAAAATTCATTATACAAACTGCGTTTTTAAGTTTTTTTATCATATCCGAAATTATTTGAGAGCCATTAATTGATGAATGAATTTCCACTAAACGGTTTTTTACATCCCGTTGAGATACTATAATAAAATTTATAAAACAATTATTAAATATAATATAAAACATTTATTTTAAACTTAAGCTAGCATAAAAACAATGTGAAAAACCCCCAAAAAATATTAATGAAGTGACATTAACATTTTTGTATTTTATCTCGCATTATCACAACATATTATAATTAATAATCATCAATTTGACTTCAATGGAACACAAATACTGAATATTACTGAAAATAATAAAATTAGAAAATACCTAGAATCAATTTAGATAACAAAAATATAAAAAATGTAATACATTTTAAAACTGACATGAAGCCGATAGGTCAACGTTACGTTGATATTCCAAATAAATAAAATTTTTAATTAAGTAATGATTTATAGAAAAAAAAAAAAAAAAAAGAGAGAGAATTTAAATAGTATATTTAGACAGCATTTTGATAATGCAGTATGATTAGAGAAATCCTAATGAGCAAAACAACATGGTGCACAGTCCATTTTTAGACATTGCTATAGTTTTAAAGATATTAGGCCAAAAGTTATAAATAGTAATGAATTAAATTGATAAATAATGTGTAGTTAATTTTTAAACTAAATCGAATGACAATAACTTTTTATGTGAAAATTAAATAGTTTTAATGAAAAATGTTTTTTAATTATCGATTGAGTGGAATATGATTAAATACCACCAACTTAAGATAATTAATGCAAAGTTAATTTGTCCATTTATTGTATGTACTATCTAAATTAATTAGAGATTGATAAATTATTTGCCACTTCTATAATTTTATTCTTGTTGAAAACTAGTTTCGAATGTTATACATTCATCTTCAGTTATAAAAACACAGAAAATCAAAAACAAGCAATTCAAAATAAAGTTTGGTATTATTATACATATTAAATAAGTATTATAAAACATTTATGAATTATGAATTTAATTAAGACAAGAAATCAAATACATGTTGGTACTCACCAAGGTTTAAGGTAGATTATATAAAACAGAAAACTTTGTACTGGTTTGTTCTCGCACTGAACTAGCAATGAAAGAAAGACGGGGTGTTTATAGGTAAACGGTTTAAGGGTTGGGGTTTTTCCATTAATTCCGGTGAGTAATTGTTTTTTCTGTTATAGATTGGAATATGTATAATAATACCAAACTGTATTTTGAATTGCTTATTTTTGAATTTTTGTGTGTTTTTAGAACTGAGGATGAATGTATAACGTTTGAAACTAGTTTTTAATAAAAACAAAATTATAGAAGTGGCAAATAATTTATCAATCCCTAATTAGATTGATCCTTCTATACCATCGTGCGGATGTCAACTCATTTCTATTGTTTTTTTATATAATAAGTATATATATACCATTTATGTGTTGCATAGTTTTTGATATGATCATATTAAATAATATTTGTATGGGTTTTTGGATATTTGCGAAAGAGAAAAAACTAATGTGCAATATTTTTTGTTTATAGATCACTGGCTTGAAAATTGGCGAAGTAAAGAAATGAAGTTTAAAAGTGTTTATTTTCCTGAAAATATAATAATAATATAAGTAATTAATTATTTTATTAATTTTAGCATACACCCAAAGTACCAAGTCATCGTGCGAATCCATGCTTCAGAAGAAGAGTATATTCAGAAACGAAATATAATGAAAACTCCTGAGTCCTGCTGCGATAACTCAGCGGTCTACCGAACGAAAACGTTGGCCGGAATAAACGATGCGATGTACCGATAGCGATATTATCGCAGTCTTATGGATACTGTCGCTGAGTAAACGCATTCAAATATCGCCGTATAAATAAAATATCTTCCCGAGTAAAGTATCGCGACTGTCTATGGGAGCCTTAATAGTGTAGCAATTTTCATAATACAAAATTAAAGCATTTCAATAATATAATATAAATTGGAAGAATAATAACAGTTATTCAATAAAGAACACGATTCTTCCTTGTATGGTTTTATTAAACTTTACACATTACCACAAACATCGGTTCGGGGTTTTGCCCCATCTTCCATCTCCATTGGTCAGTATTGCAAGTTTCTACTTTACCCTACTTGGGGTAGAAAAATAAAAATAAAAGTCTATGTAAAGAAGAATTGTAATTAGCTTAATCCAATTAGGGTCAAAATAATGCGCAAATGTGAATCAGTGACGACACTCCTACTATTATATATTTTAAAATATTATAACAGCTTAAATGTAAATGAGGAAATATGTAACTTTGTTTTAATAAAATTATATATATATATATATATATATATATATATATATATATATATATATATATATATATAAATATGATTGTAATATTTTATTGTATATTTAATGTGCATATTGTAATAATATTTTTAACCAAATTAAATAATATTGCAGTTATAGCCTGAAGATTGATCAAAACCCCGAAACGTTGTTCATGGAAATGTGTGAGATTTAATAAAACCTAAAAATAAAATATTAAAAAAAATGTAAAATTAAATCATAAATCTCCAACAAAAATCCTACAGAACTTTACCACGACATGAGCATACCTAACAGGTCAAAATAATTTTCTAACCCGTTATTTAACATATCAAAAAAATCAACTTGAACAAAAAATAATTCAATTGAATTTGCAATGTTCATTTAAGATTTATAAGCTAAGCTGAAATGGCATTCTCGAGTAAATGATAAAATATAATGAAGACTAATTTCCATGATGGTTACAGGCAGCTGTGACAAGGGTTCAGAAACCTGTCACAAATTATTTAATCGTAATTAAGACAGGGAGAGACTTTGAATAGGAAACCACCCCAGCTTCTCCAAGTAAAAATACAAAATTTATATCATTCTGGTGAGGGGTAAATTAACGAAAATTTTATATACAGTAGAACCCTGCTTGTCAGGAAGTTTTTTTCTTTAGTTACTTTTGTTTTTGTTCACCTTAAACTGATGCGAAATTATATTGCTTAATGTTAACAGAAATTTGTAATTTTTAATCACGCAAATTAAGATGTAGATTTAAAAAAAAATTAAAAGGCAAATTAATTTTTTTAAATTTTAATAAGGATCATGCATATGCAAATTGGATCGTATATTAAATTCAATTTTATTTTTAAAAAGATCTAACTACATAATTTGTGTTTAATAAATAAATATATATATATATATATATATATATATATATATATATATATATATATATATATGTGTGTATGAAATTCTTAAAAGTGAATTAGGTACATATACGTATTTGTTGGAAAAGTAAGCTCTGATAGGTTAATTAAACTTCTTGTGAAAATAGAGATTGAAATTTACTGTAGAAGTCCTACCACCATTAGGCGTTATCATACATATTTAAACTGAGAATTCAGTTCATTATTGTCTCCTGTAGTGTTAACTCCTAACTTCTTCCTCACTTATTTTAATTAATTGTAAATCAACCGAGTGTGTTTTTTGTAATACATAAAGTGAAAAATGACGATATATCTGAAAAAAGGAAGGGAGTATTAATTTTATCAAACGAACAATTTTTGTGCACATTACTTAAATAGATTTTTTTTTATGATCAGCAAATACCATCTATTTTCGGGAATTTCGCATTATGGCCGTGATTACATTATTTCGGATAAACGGGGTTCTACTGTAGTTATTTTCGTCTGCAACCTAATGCTGGCTTAGGTTTATCTTTTATCGAGAAAACAAGAGAAAGGGTAGTTCAAAATTTAATCTTTGATCAAATTATTTATATCCAACTGTAGATCCAACAACGATTTTTCCTTATACTTATATTTCGTCCCCCTTATCGAATTCCCTCCTTCAAACCAGATCAAAAGTCTTTATAAACAGCTGTTTCCGATTAACGATAAAAATTCACAACTTAGACCCCTTTCCTTCTCAACTAAGTGAAAAGCGGAGCTTAAACAGTATGGAGATCATACAAGCGTATTATGGAGATCATTTCTCTTCTATTTTACATTTTCATGATAAGGTGTAATCAACAGATTTGAAATTCAGAGTGCTCTTCCTCAAAGTGAGCTTCCGCACTTACAAACTTGGCAAAGTTTGAAAGTAATCAATCTGAATTATCGAAGATGGCAGAGGTTAAATTCGAGGTTGTCTCTCAGTTAGACTAGGTTCGAAACGGCATCGACCGCCATGTTTCATTAAGTATTTTATTTGAAATTCTTTAATTGTTTTAAAGGTAATTTTGAATGCATAAAAATATAACAAAAAAATTCAGCTAATAGCTCTCATAGACTTAATTTTTTTGAGTATTAAATTTTAAATCAGAAGAACAGAATTTTAGGATGGAAATTCCTTAAGTATATATTAAAATTAATCATAAAATCTGTAGGTTTTCATTATATATTCACCCACTGTCTAGATTATTATGAAAATTATTTTGTTATTGGGGAAATATTATTTTTTTAATAGGAAATAATAGGAGTCAGGAACTGGATGGCGTCGGCACAATTGGAGGAGGCCAAGACTTGTAACCGGGTGGTTGTAGCGCCGTGAAACGAATAGAAAATAAAATTAAACGAGATTAATTTGTACGAAATAATCGATTAATGAACTTGTTTCAAGAGTATAATAGAAGAAATTACTATAGAATTTTGAGACCTTTTTATTTAAGAAAATAATATTTTTCTTTAGGCCTAAAGATCTCAAGATTTAATTTAAAAAATATGAAAATATGTAACATATATTTATTTTGTTTGACGTTCCGACCTCAATTATGGTAATATTCAAAAGTGATTTATAACTTTTCATTTTATAATTTCACTTGCGGTGAGGCAATAATTATTTAAATTGCCCACAAAATGGGTAGCATGTTCAATTGTTTTGAATATAATATAATCTAGAGTACATATTTAGTTAATGAAGGCATAAATTAGTAAAAAATATTACCCAAAATTTTAGGCTAATTAATTGGGAAATGAATTTTTATTTTTTTTAGTTATTTTGCAATATAATGGTTATTCATGTCGAAAAAAACCTATTTTATTTAATAACCGTTTTCGTGGAGAGAAAGGTTTTATTTTCAAGCTATGCTGCCCAAACACATTAGGTTGCATATTTATTTTCAATTAAACTATTTTTTATTAGTATCAATTTATGTGATTTTTTTTATTTATTTTAACCTCCCTATTGCATTCTCATTCATTTATAATTATCTTTTCCAGTAAATCCTACATAATAACAAATTTACATATAATAAAAAAAAAAAAATCGTACAAGGTTAACGCCCAAAACAGGAATTACGAGTGTAAAGGAACGAAACTATAAACTAGAAAAAATAAACTTATAATTGGGCATTTATATTACTATTACTTTTACATTTGCTAATTAAACTGATTGAAAATTACATCTAGAAGAGCTAATTACTGAAATTTTGAATTTTTTGACATTACAGATTAATTTTTTATGCTTGGAATAAAACTTGGGGAAGAGAACCATACGCAGCTAAGAGAACCCATTGGGGTTGACTATTTCGAAGGATTTGTTTACTAACACCCTACTTCATCCCTTTTGCCACTAAAGGTTTATTTAAACTGATATTTTTTGTCCTTAATGGTTCTTCATTGTAGCAACAGTTCATTTTACCGGACGCCTCATTTATCCAGAAGAAGGCTTAGGAGGTGGACCGAAACTTCGTTATTTATTGAACAGTTTAAAATTATTCTTTATTTAATTTCGAGACCCATCCTTAGCAAAATAATATTATTTTTAAATGTGGCACTAATGTGGTGTCAAGAGTTCCTGATGGACGTATTCCTCGCCTGCCTTGGAAATTGCGAAATAAAGTAGGCAATCTTTATTCAGAACATCATTACGGGAGTTATCGGTCTTCTACAAACTGCACTACGTCGACCGAATGCTTGTTCCTGAAAGCTTGAAGAAACTGGGAGCAGAGTAAGAAAAGAGGTCTGCTTCGTGGAGCTCTATAAAAGAAAAGACATTACGCTAGTCCTTCTACCGCGAAATCCGTACATAGTAGCCGATAGGTAAGGGAGGTGGTTTTAGTTGGTGGAAAGCCCCCTTCAGCCAAGTGGAACTTCACTACCTCTCGAATATTTCTTTTCCCCGTTGTTAAAGTAAGATATAAAATAAATAAAAATATATTTTACATTAGCGGTGTTTGATAAACGAATTTGCGTAAACAGTTTAAATGACATTTTAGATAAATTTGCAAAGGGATGGGTGGTTGATTGTTTATAATTATTATTTTTTGGGGATCGATGACGTGGTAAACATAAAAACAATACATGTTTTATTTGTTTCGACAGCTGAAGTACAAAAACCTCAATAAAAGTTGTTTATAATTTCTAGCCCTGAAGATGTTTCACTTGGTTGAGCCGAAACATTGGATTTTGGAATAAATGAAACAAAAATTGTTTTTTTTCTTATGTTGATCATTGAGAATCATCTTTTTCTATGACGAGCAAAGGAAAAACCTGAAACTTATTGTAGTTCCTGATAAAAGTTTTTGATACACTGGAGGCTTTACCAAATCATTAAAAATTATTTAGAAATGAGATTATTTACAAGGCTTTCATTGCTATTGGTTAAAGTTAGTTTATTACATTGTATGGTTATTACCGATTTATGAAGTATTAATAAGACAATAATTAATTGTGAAGCTGTTCTTGTATTTTTTTATTTTCAGTATTACTCAACAATTACAATTTTTTGGTTAGCTTTTACATAGCTTAAGAATTTTACACAATGGCGTTATTTTCATAGACGCCCTACTCCGCTAAATCTATTAGCGGCCAATGTTCCCCATTGGGAAACAAATGTTTGGAATTTTTTAAAAAATCTAAATCTAAAAGTAAACTCATTAAATATTTTCATTTGTAAATTTCATAAAGTCAGAACTAATTTTTAGGGAGTAGCGCTTCGGCTGTCAATGAAGAAGGATCTACGTCTGGCCGCTCTGTGGGATTATCCCCACCTATTGTAGTCTTCTTCAGAGCTCAGTCTGCTCCCAGGCACCGGTGAGGTAAGGTGTGTTTTTTTAGTTGTCCGTCATTATCGGTGTGCTGGCGCTAGTGAGCGCGTGTGGGTGAGTTCCGAGGGACACTAAGTGGCGAATCGGGACGCCCAGAGGACAGGAGGGTAAAAAAAAAAAAAAAAAAAAAAAAAAAATTATAATTTTTTTTTTATCCGGTGTTATTTTTATTTTAGTGTTTCCGTTTTTTTATTTATTTTTGACATAGAGTGAGTGCTGGACAGGAGGTCATTTGACCGAAATTTGTTATTAGACATCAGTAGTGCGGTGAAGTTAAATTCGCGCACGAAAAGTGCAAATTAAAAAACTTTTTTAAAAAACCCCAATTTACGTAATTTATTACGCAAATGGGGGATTCCGGAACTCCAGTCGAGGGACCGAAAAATCTGGAAGTTTCTTCTATTCACCATGAAGAGGAGTCACCAAAACCCCAAAGGGTGGTGAAAATGGCAGCTAATGTGGAGTCCAAATGCAAAATGGCGGCGGGAAAATTTACTAGTACCTATGCTGGCGCGGTCAGAATTTGCACGTCGACGGACGTAGAATCCTACAAGGACACGGACGAGGAGACGGGGGCCGAGGAAAACCTGGGTCCAAAGTTCACCCCTCTGAACCTAAGGAGGTCCAAAAGGGCCAGGAAGGAGACCCCTCCATCACGAGAGGAAGAGGAGGATAAGCCTTCGTCGAAGGCCTATAAAACAGCGGAGGGCATCAGAGAGTACCTCCGCAAAAGAACAAAGTGCAGTCTTGAGCAGCAGGCTTGCGTGAATGAGAGGGTCTCGGAGATGAGAGACCTGATCGTGGCCCTGGAAGAAAAGTGGAGAGGGGTACCACAATTGGTTAACCACGTGGTTAGAGAGGCCCTAGCCACAGATTACCTCCATGAGGTTGTAGCCCTGAAGGTCTCATCGGTCATTGCCCCGATGGTGGCCAACTCGATTAGCGATGCCGTCGGAGCTACGTACGACGAGGAGATGAAGAAGTGGGTCTCCCCAACTGTGCATAGGGTTGACAAGATGATCGACACCCTAAAGTTGTCAAAAGAGGAGACCCAGATATTGAAGCATACAGCTCAGACCCGGGCAGAAGAGAGGAAGGGGAAAGGAAAGGACCCTGGAGGCGTGGCGGGTCCATCTAGGAATCAAGTGGCACAGGCTCCTAGGGCCCAGACAGGAGAACGTGAAACGGTCAAACGCGTGACCTTGGTCACGGAAACGACCGAAGACGAAAAGGAGGGGCCGTGGATAGAGGCAAGGAAGAAAAAAAGTCCGAGACCCAGGGGTAGAGCCGAGGAGGAGAAGAAGCAGAAGGCACCTCGAAAGAAGACTTTTGCGGACGTGCTGGCGAAAGTGGCTCTTAAGTCGGTCCCCAAACCCCAGGAAGAGATAATCACCTACATCACGGTGAAGGGGAAGGGGACCGACGGTAACTGGTCCCCCAGTAAGATTTTTGATCAACTCCCATCCAAGGAGGACCTTGAGGCCATTGGGGCAAAGGCCAAAATAGAAAAAGTAACAAGGTCTGGTGCGGTCCTGGTAAAGACGGAAGGTGCCGACCAGGCCAGGAAGATTTTAAGCTGGGGCAAAATGGCGGAAAAGGGACTCGAGGTGAGCCTTGCCAAGACGAGGTGGCCCCGAATAGAGGTCAGAAGGGTCCCCAAACACTGGGAAGAAGAGACGCTGGAGAGATACCTGTGGGGGAAGATCCCACAGGTAAAGTGTGAGGAGAAAGAGAGGAGGGGGTGGATGAGACCCTGCTTCTCCACCCCAGTGAGAAGTGGACTCACGAAGAGTTGGGTGATGGAGACCCACCCATCCATCAGACTAGCGTTAATGGAGCTGTCTGAGAATGACGTCAGCGGAGGATGGTGGAGCCTCTCCATGAGAGACTACCTCGACCCCCCGCTCTGCCTAAAGTGCCAAGACTATGGCCACCCGGCGAAGTCCTGCAGCAAGGAGACTGCGTGCAGATGGTGCACAGATACCGGGCACAAGGCAAGTGAGTGCCCAGGGAGGGCCAGAGGAGCCGCCCCTTGCTGCAGGAACTGCAAGGCGAAGGGCAGAGAGGGGAAGGATCTCCAGCATTGTGCGGGCAGCAGGGAGTGCCCGATACACCTGGAGATGATGGAGGGGCTGGCGAAGCGGACACGGTATGCGTAGGCTGCAGATCCTGCAGGTCAACATGGGCCGAAGACGAATTGTCGCGGATGAGTTACGTACTCTCGCCCGGAACGTTGACATCATGGCGATCCAGGAGCCATGGTGTCAGAAAAACGTGGTCGCCGGATTTGGTGTAGCGTCGAGGGTGGTCGCTCTGAGCAGTGGAGGGAGGAGGCCCAGAGCGGCAATAGTGATTGTCAATCCTGCCCTCGACGTGATGGAACTGAAAAATTTCACCACGGCAGATCAGGCGGCATGTTATGTAAGATGGGGCGGCATCACGTTCGCCCTCGTGTCCACGTACATGCCGCCGAGACCAGCTAACGCCGAGGATAGTATAGCTGCCGTGGAGGCTGTCGCGCAAAGGTATAGAAACGTGATAGTCTGTTCCGACACCAACTCGTGGAGCACGGTCTGGGGTTCAGTGCGCACAGATGCCAGAGGAAGAGCCGTAGAAGAGAGCCTGGCGAGGTGTCAACTCGTGGTCATCAACGAGCCTTCTGGCCCCACATTTGTTGGAGCGAGGGGCCAGAGTTGGATCGACGTGACACTCGCCACGGCTACCATGGCGCGGCGCATTGCGGACTGGACCCTACGGTCCGACACGAGCTCCGACCACCGGGTCATCGCCTTCAGTGTGGTGCAGGAGGAAGGTGGGAACGCCCTAGAAGTGGACAAGGGCTTTGTGACCCGATCGGCGGACTGGAGGGCCTTCTCCAGGGAACTGGAGGGTGTGCTCGCGGATAGAGAGTGGGAGGAGATGGCGCCGATAGAGGAGGAGTCAGAGATTGACCACAGGGTGGCATTGCTGACGGGCGCCATCACAGAAGCGGCGAGTATATCCCTCCGACGCCGAAGAGCGAGAGTACGTCCGGTCCCATGGTGGACGCCGGCCCTAACCCAACTGAAGAGGGCATATTATAGGGCCAGGCGTAGGTACCAGGAGTGCAGAGACGACGAGAGGAGATCTGCACTCCGCGAAGAAACCAAGCGTAGGTATAGGGTGTACCGAAACGGCGTGCGTCTCCAGAAGAAGAGGTCCTGGGACGAATTTATTGTCGAAGAAACGGACAAGAACCCCTGGGGAATACCGTACAGGGTGGCGATGGGCAAGGTGAAGCCCCTCACGATGGTGGCTTCCCTCAGAGTAGGTGGAGCCCTGGCAACCACCCTGGAGGATGCGGCTGCGATGTACATAGATTTTACGTACCCCAGGGACGACCCGTCCCAGGACAGCGAAGTGGACGCCATGGTGAGACGCACCACGGAATACCCGCCTGGTACCGACCTATGCCCACCATGGGATATATGGGACATTCGTCTTGCCGTGGAGAAGCAGAGGATCGGAAGAGCTCCAGGTCTGGACGGAGTAGACGCTGCGGTCCTCAGGAATAGTGCCCCGTACGTGGAGGAGGAGCTCCTCCGGATTTTCAATGATTGTTTGGAGAGGGGGTACTTTCCAAGCAAGTGGAGGATCGCAGACTTGAGACTGCTCTACAAGGGAGGAGGGAGAGACAAAGAATCGCCTAAGGCATACAGGCCGATATGCCTCCTCCCTGTCGTCAGCAAAGTCCTGGAGCATCTGATCGTAACGCGTCTTCGCCCGATCCTCAGTGCAGCTAGTCATCCACGGCAATTCGGCTCGACCCGTGGCAAGGGAACCACAGATGCGCTGCTGAGAGTGCGTAGGGACGTGGAGGAGAGGGCGGAGAAATATGTCATGTTGGTGCTCTTCGACATATCCTCCGCCTTCGACAGTGTGTGGTGGCCCTACGTACTCCAACGGCTGCAGGAGATCGACACCCCCAGCAATTTGTACTCGCTCGTTAGTAGTTACCTCAGTAACAGGAGCGTTAAGATCAGAGGTAGCTACTACGAGGTAGAGCGAAGGATTGAAAGAGGTTGTCCGCAGGGCTCTGTCCTGGGTCCGGTCCTGTGGAAGCTTGTCTTCGACCAGCTGCTGGGGGAATTAGAGGAGAGAGGGTTCCTTGCCACGGCCTACGTCGACGACCTGGCGGTCATAGTGGCCGAGAACAGCAGAGCCAGATTGAAGACACAGGCAGAGAGGTGCGCCAGTCTCGTGTCGGAATGGTGCGTGAGGAGGAAGCTGAGCATGGCCGCATCCAAGACCCAGGCCATGCTCGTAAGAGGCTCTACAGACAGGGCTCACCCTGTCATACTGGACATAGATGGCCAGAGAGTGAGGATGGGTGAGGAGGTGACCTACTTAGGAGTGAAGATGAGGAGAAGATTCGACGTCACCCCTCACCTAGACTACCTGAAGGATAGGGTGACCCGGTCTATCAATGGCTTATACAGGATTGGGGGTGCGTTCTGGGGCATCAGGTATCCCGCCACGATGACCATTTACAAAGGCGTGGTCATGGGTATCCTGAGATACGCATCCCCAGCGTGGAGCCAACACCTCACGCAGCTGCAGAGAAGGAGATTGGCCACAATTCAGAGACTGGCTCTGCTTAGGGTCACTAAGGCCTATAGAACGGTGTCGCATGAGGCGGTGCAGGTGCTAGCTGGAGCGATGCCCCTGGACCTCGTCCTCAAGGAGGACAGGATAAAGTACGATGTGAAGAGGCAGGGGCTTGATGCGCTACCGGGGGGACTCCGGGACAGAGTTCGCGAGACCCCTAATGAATGGAAGAGGATATTGAGGGAGGACATTATCGAAGAGTGGAATGGACGGTGGATAGGGAGTCAGAAGGGAGCTACCCTAAGGAAGTTCTTCCCCACCGTCCAAGGAAGGCTGAAGGCGAGATGGATCCTCCCTGATTACTGGGTCTCGCAGATGCTGACAGGGCATGGAGGTTTCCGAGGGAAACTACAGGAACACGGAAAGGACATAGACCCTCGGTGCCCCACCTGTGGAGTCCCTGAAACTGCAGAGCACGTGATCGTGTACTGCACCGCAGTAGAAGGACACCGAGCCAGGTTGTCGAGAAGTACCGGGATGTTCGCCCTCGCCGAGTCGGACTTCCCCCGTCTGATGGAGGAGGAGGCATACCCCTCCTTCAAGGACTTCATATACAGGTGGAAGGAGGTGGTAGGCCCTGAGCACTTCACCCTGGGAAGGGTCAGACCACCCGACTGCGGTGAGCCTCAAGAGGTATGATACCGAACGGATGCAGACTGGAGGAGATGGGATCCGGACGGATGCAGTGGACCAGGAGGGCTGGACCAGTATCCGGACGGATGCGGCTGACCAGGAGGGCTGGACGGCACCGGGCGGATCCGGACTGGAACCGGACGGATGCAGAGCGCCGGAAGGGCTGGCCACGCCGCGCGGCAGAGGATAAGGTGCAGCCCTAAGGTGCGCAAGCACGCACCGGGCTGCATCACAGCAGCGGGAAAAAAAAAAAAAAAAAAAAAAAAAAAAAAAAAAAAATTGTCTCCCCAATTAAAAGTTTTCACAATTGTAAAATAAGAACTTTTATAATAAAGTGTTGATTTATGGGAGCAGTGGCATGCGCTATCCCAGCGCACTACCCCACTGCTCCTGAACCCCGTATGCCAGAAATGGCTAGGAAGGGGGAATAAAATAAAAAAAAAAAAAAAAAAAAAAAAAGAACTAATTTTTAGATGCAAAAACTGAGCAAATTATTCAAATTTGAGTTGTTTAGGATTATATTTTTTGTTATAATTTATTTTTATAACAAACGTTTCAGTGCAGTCATATTTTTTTTAACCTTCTTCTTTTCTTTTTTCAATGTGGAACCTCTTTTATTTCATAAGTTAAAAAATGTATATAAAAATAAATTCTTAATCGGTAGCAGCCATCATTCCCAATTGAGAAAATACCGAAAATCCTACTAAAAACTTTTTTTATTACTAAAATTGGCAATCGTTATGTTATATATGAAAAACTAGAAAGCCAAAAACGCCAAGAAAAAAATAAATTAAAATTTAATTATGAAATTAAAATATGAATTCGGGCTGTTGAAGGTTAATTTCTTGAACAAATGGTACATCTTAAAAAAGGTTCAATTTTCTTCGTGAATACTAGAAATTATTTTATGGATAATTGATAGTCAGTAAATATAATATAGTACTGTCAATTGTCTACCATCTCTAAATATTATTTGATTATGTGTTTGTATAATTATTTCTAATATATTAATTATATATAAAAAATACGTTATTAATTAATTATATTATACTTACATTTAAAACTTAAAATTTATATAACTTAAACAAAATGTAGAACCCTTCGTAGGGGAGTACACATTTTTAAGCTATGGTATACTCTTGTAAGACATGATATCTGGTTATTTAATAAGTAAATTATCTGTACACCTGATCCTGGTCTAGATATCTCACTTTTCCGTAATTCACCATTTAAAGATAACTGATAAATTTTTTAATCTTTTTTTTTATCCGATAAAATATCCCGAATTCTTCCGGTGATATCTTTGGTTCTTCATAACGAGGCTGATTCTATGATGTTTAATGTAGGTTCTAGTAGTATAAATGCTGTAGAAAATAATTACAAACGCATTTCAATTATTTTAACTATTCTATCGATACTAATAACAATTAATACAGTTATTTTGGAATGTTTAACGATCGGTTTCCTATTCCAAAATAAACTGGACGTTGTTGTAACGAAATATTTTATCTGAGAATCGCTCATTCAATATATTAAAAGTAAAAATGAACATCATATTCCAGTTGCAATCCAAAAAAAATATAGTAAAATAAAAAATGCATTTGGTTAATCATGGTATGACATCGGAGATTTTTGATTTTGATTCGGTGGAACAGCTTTTTATATTTCTCTGGTTAAACTGTCCCCAACAGCACTACTTTCAAACTCCTTCTATCTCATTATTTTTTTTTTTAATTAAAGGGATAATTGCGTTCAGGTAAACGAAAAGTACACGGTTAATCGAATTATGAACGCCCGCGGTTTGAAAAGGGGACAGGCAAGCCTCTGAGGATAAAAGAGAGAGAGAGAGAGAGAGAGAGAGAGAGAGTGAGCAAAGGATTGAATAAAAGAACAGGCTTATAAACCGAGAAAGAAAAATTGTTCAATATTTAGTGATCACACATCAATGGACCTAAGCAAGCTGATATTGAGAATCATAAGAGCATCGTCACGCATGATACTCATTTCCTGGAGCTTATGTAAATTTTGTGATATGATAATAATGTAAATTATACCCTTTGATTGTGCGACATACTAGACCTTCGATCGTAATAGATCAACCTTGATCAGATTGTTTCAATCCGTATCCATTTTGAACATAGTTTTTCAAGTCTTGTTTTTCTGGTCCATCCATTGATATGTGACGTGGTTTCACATGAGTTCATGTCAATTTCTGTGAAGAAAATCAACCACCTGGTCTTCAGTGCGTTTTATATATACCTCCTCCAAATTCTCCATTTCTGGTACCTGATTTCCTCGAATAATATAACTGGTTACCCGCTTTGAACATACACGCTATCAAGGAATTTATCTAGACAAGAATAATTCTCATATTGGATTGAAACGGCTTGAAATTACTCGTAATTTCCAAACACTCCAACATTAAGTAGAGAAACGCTCCAAACTTTCAATTTATAACGAAGAGCTCATAAACGTGACTATAACGAGTCCTGTTTGAACATACGGTATTTGGCTTAGTGGCACCAGAAAACTATGCAATTCTTCTCTATCCAATTCTTTCAATGCAAAATCCTTGGTAAAATCCTATACAATTACTATTATGCTGATGTTTCATTCATATCCAATATTTTAGCTTTCTAGGATGCTCTTCAGTTCAAGCGCACATCAGGTGTAGCGAGAGAAGTGATCTACTATTCTTGTTTGTTAAATGTAGTTACCTATGGAAAGATTTCATCGTTGGGCCTTCAAAGGCATACCATTAGTCCGGGAGCCCATGCAGAAAAACGTGACTTATTTTACACAATGTTTCACCTGTTTAAAACAATTGTATACCTCAAGAAGAGCTAAAAAATACAGGTCTACCGCCACAACCCCGCAGGAATACAAAATGGTGGGCAATCAAAAATGGAAGGAATTAGGGTAAAAATGACATATTTTACGCAAGCCCAAAGTCTTACCCTCATAAAATAGGTGCTATATGAACTATATGACAGCTAAAATGCACCTCTGCCAACTGCCAACCGCCTTGTCTGTGCGACAGACGCTATTCGAAATTGGTGTTTATGGCTCTCGAAAATGGTTGTTGCAAACAAATTTTTTTTTGTTCTTTTCTCCAATAAATTCAAAAGTAAGAGTGGTTGCGAAAAACATCGCGGCTATCATTTTTTTTAAATAAATTTTCCACAATTTGAGCTCAACCATAGAATTATAGGTATAACTAGTATACCCGAGCGAGAACTCTCGCATTAGATATCAATGGTTATTCTAATTCCTAATACATTCGAGTTGTAAGCGATATTAGAGAAACAATATAATATTACCAAAAAAGTTTGTTTAACACACACATTTGGTGAAGCTACATGGTTTGTAATGACTATGTTGAAGTTACAGTTCATACTTAATAAGTAATTAGCTTACACTACTGGAAAATATCTCTTCAATTTAGCAGTTAGGAAATTAGATTCAGCTATACCGTTTTCTTAACTTAAGTTACCTTTAGGGTTGGAGATGGAAACAAAATATAATTTCCCACTCATTACAAGTTATTGTAAACAAACTCAAATTGATATAAAGTTGCCATGACAACACGTACGCAAGATGGCATGAGGCCCGTGCGGACATATAGCGTGCATTATCTCGAAAACGGTAGGTTTTTAAGCTTTAAAACGATGGACCAATATGCTCCAGTGGAGCATATATGATCTTGATTCCCGCGTCAAAATCTTTAAAACCCAACTTATTCCGTCTCGATCCGCCGACTCTCAGTCGTCAAATTTTTGAAACCTTCCAGTTTTTTCATCACTTTTATTTAAGCCCTTTTAAGATTTTAAGAAACAAAATTGGAATTCGTCACATCTCCGTGAAATTCCCTTTCTTTTGATACCTCACTCGTCAAAATCCATCGCTCCTGAGAGCCGGAAAAGGGATCTATACTACCGTAATAATATATAGTAGTGATGGTTTCTGAGCACTTCAAGCATTGAATTTTGAATTGGGTCTGCTGTGCATAGTTTTAATTATAAAAGTTTTATTGGGTGTAAAATAAGTCATTTTTAGAGTCAAAAACGAGAATTTTTAATAGCGTCTGCCACACAGACCCGAGGGCTGGCAGTTGGGTGACGTGCATTTTTGTTGGTTATGATGGTAAAACTTTGGGGTTGCGTAAAATATGTCATTTTTACCCAAATTATATTAATTTCTGATTGGCTGCCATTTTGTATTCTGAAGGCCTCGTGGCGGCAGACGTCTTTTTTTTTTTTTTTGGTCTTCTTCGAGGATCTAATTACTTTACACAGGCCAAACTTTGTGTAAAATACGTCACGTATTTCTGCATGGACTCCCAGACTATAAGTACAAGATAATCTCCAGGATACTAAAGGCATCCAATTACGGATGATGTAAATTATTATCACGTTGAATATTGCTCATATTTGTTTTAGGTCAATAATTTTGTTTTAGATAACATGGCTTAACCTTTTCGTTAACTGCTACTCGTTTTTCAGATTTATATTTTTATTATTCAATTTCAAAGGTTATTAATATATTTATATCCTCTTTTTCGTTTTAAGTTTTTAATGCATATTGAATTTTAGCTTATGATTATTTAATTATTTTAAAGATTAAATCCCAATTTTAGAATAAATATTTAAGTTATATAAACGATGAAAAAAGAAAAAATTGGTGACAACAAATAGTGGAAAGTTAAAATGATTTTATAGTGATCTGATTTTTTACAATCGTAAGGCCTAAGCCTTGAATCCCAACATTTTTTTAATAATGAAGTTTGCACCTAGTTTGGATAGAAAATAAATTATCTTATATTAATGTTTTAACAATAAATATATGTAAGACCTGCCAAATAAATAAATATTTGTTATTTAAGTCGATAATTCCTTGAGGATATTGTGGGGCCTTGGTATCTCCTAACTTCTAGTATATTTTTCGGCATACCATCATCTATTCGGTCTTATCTTCATTTACTTCTAAGCCGATTTGCTCTACTCCTCTTGTCGTAGGAAGTTTCTACCTCCTCATTTTTAAAGAATTATAATTAATGAACTACTTTGAATTTTTTTTTTTGTTGTTGGCATATATTACAATCTGACTTAGTCAAGGGCAATAAATTATAGTGATATATATTCATAACTATTTTGCAAAAAAAAAAAAGTAAAATAAAAATTAACGATAATAATAAATTAAACATGCATAAAAAATAATGATAAAATAAAGAACACTAAAATATCATCCATATTTATTTGACCCATGAATCCGCACCTCCACCCTTAGATGAAGGTGCGATCAAAATTCTTTTGTTCTTAAGTTTAAGCACTTAGCACTCGTAGATACTAAAACATAGGGAAATATGAAACATGAATGAAATCACCAACAGATTTTCCACATCTAATCATTGAGTAACAGATTTTTGTTATTACAGCAACAGTCAGCTATGGAGATGCAATAATAAAGAGAATTTACCAAGAAAAAAAACAAAAAATTAAACAATAACTAGTTTAGGTATAAACAAACAGACATTAAAGGCAATTACAGCATCAATAGAACAGAGGGTCTTTTCCATTTAGATTTTATTTCCTTAAATTATAGACAAAGGTATCCTTATTTCCTTCTCACAATAGACTTTAAGAGTAAACAGGCAAAAATGAGTCATTAATTAAAGATTCGCCAAATTCAGAACCGAAACTATTACCTCGTATTCTCATATAAAAGCACTAAAAAAATAATTAATTATAAACAAATCAGATTAGTAATAACCCAAAATGTAAATAAAACTAAATTTTCATAAAGGAGCCATTTTTTTAATTTATTTTATAGAATAAATAACTGGGGTATGATTTATATTCTAAAATACAGAAAGAATTATAATCATTTGAAAATGATTTCTTAAAATCAGTTAAATAATACAATTGTACATTTTGTTTTGAAATGTAAATTTTTATTGTTTAAATATTGTTATTAAAAATATTGTTTAAAGGTATTTGTACATTGTTCATTTGGAAGAAGAGTGCCACAATACGAAAAAGTGGAATTTTACAGGAGAAGCCTATATATGTTTATCGCTGTAACTCAGCTCAGTGATGAAACATCAAAAACTTGCCTTTTTTACTATTAAAAATAGTTAATCTTCATTTTTTAATAATTTAATCATGAATCAAGAATCGAATTGTGGTTGCTTTATATTAAAAACAGTACAAGCTACTTTAGAGTTTATGTATAACAAAAAATAATTAATTTTTTTACTGATCGATAAATTGAATTAGAAAAAAAAATCAACTCAAAATATTTTATTGAATGATTTAAAGTACAAATTAATATCCTTAACATAAATAATTACGTTTTCAATTATTCAAGCAGAAGAAATATATTGATGGTTTTGGCCACCTAACCGGCATATGAATAATATTATTAAAACATTAAAAATAATCATAAATTGAAGGAAGTCATTATGTTTACTAGTGAACTTATAGCAGCTAAACTTACAGTAATTTTTTATTTCTTATTACTGAAACTAAAAATCTGACATTTAGTGGCAAAGAAATGAGCGACACTGGATACTTTCCAAGCTAAAGAAAGCAAAAAAAAATCATTTTCGTACATATACTTTCTGGGATTAAAATATTTATCCTGTTCATTCGCAGATATTTTATAATTAAAGCAGATACATAAGTGAATTTAAGCCGTCACTCTTTCGGAGCTACACGGTGAAATGTACAATCTGCATTTCTTATTACACAATACTGGCATCTCAAAGTAGAATTTGTTAGAAAACTGGCAGCTCATTGCTGGTTTCACAGTTTACAATCTAGTATCACGGTGCATTCCAACTATCCCATTCCATTGCGTACGGAGTGGAGTTAAAACTCCAAAAAAAAAAAAAAATACTGAAATTTATACTTATTTTTTTAATTCAAATTAAAAGCCCTAGTTTTTTTTTTTTTTTTTAAAGAACATATTCCAATTTTATAAACAGTTATTGCAATTCTTTTTGTTTGATCTAACTAATTTTAATGGTTGCTTACAAGGCTTTTAAGTTGGTTTATAACCGATTTCAACATATTCATGAAAACATAACACAATTAAAAATAACATTAATTTTTATCGGTTGAAAAATTTCTCCTTCTAAATTCTCTTAAGTTACATTAATTTATGTACTAACATAGTACAAATAAATATGATAGATCATAAAATAACCACCAATAAGTCATCATTTTTGCCCTATTCTATTACATGGGTAATGGACACTGACAATTTGAATGAAAGCAATATTATGAAAAACAGTTGAGATTTCAAAGGTTATTTTTCCATTTAGTTGGGGAAATTAGTAGTATGATTTGTAGAATATTACACCCACTTTTAAATATTAAGTCAAAATTTATTTACATATGATAAGCTGAGTCAATCAAAATTCAATTCAGTTATCAAAACACTGTTGTTTTTTTTTCGTTTTTGGGATGTAGCTCAGTATTCAGTTCAACCACCCGCAGCAGCCATAATCTCTAGGCCAAGACTTTCTCCAGAAATTTTAAACTGCTTCATCAAGGCAATTTGATATTAAAAAATTAAATTAAAAAAAAAATTGATGAACAAAACAGAAGTAGACGACTAGCCTGGTTGAAAACCGGTTCGTGATCTGGCAAACATGGACGTCCAGCCTGTAACGAACATCGGCTTACCTAACCATTCATTCAAATATTTTTTAATGATGTTAATGTTTAATAATTAGGTAAATAATAACATCAATAGTGGTGGGATTGACAGTTTATATAAATAAGAAGATAAAGTAAGTATTATGAGTTCTTTTTAATCATTTATAAACATATATTATGAATTTTCATATTTATGGTTATTTTTACACTGATAGATTCTTTTTAAATTGTTTATTTAATTCAAAATGATGAATTTTAAACGCCAGATGGTCATGGATGTGTGGTTGTATACGAGTATACAAGTTTCTGGGACGTTTTTGTCCTTTGTTGAAATCATCGATTTAAAATTAAATTTTATTTGACAATTCATGAATATGGCTGTTTAAAATTAAAAATAATAAAATAAAATATAGATAAAAACTAATGGCAGTAATAGAGCAGGAATTTAACAAGCTCATAAATCAACCTTAAATAAGTGTTTAATAAAATTTTAATTTTCTTATTAAATAATGGTTAATATCTGACTTACATTAAATATAGGTCAAAAGATAGGATGGGAAGCGTTGACACATGGCACAAGACACTAAAAGCACGACACAAACACGAGGACGTTGCCTCGTCAACTAAGGCTTGGCATTGAGAGTGCTCCCCTCCTAACCCTCCCTGCCCCACCACCTGCTGCCTCTCACAACTGTGAAACGATAAGGAAAAATCTATATGATAGATGATTGAATTGAAATCATCACTGTCATCATATTGATTAAATTAAGAGAAAATAAAACTAGTGTATGATTCGGAAAAAAAAAAATCATAGCATTCCATAGATGGACTGTTAATTCAGTAGTAGTCTACGTAAAGTAGAAACGGGTAGTACTCTCTTACTATTCATAATTTGAGTACTTTTTACAAGGATAGTTAGAAGTACTGATTAGGTCAATGGAGCCCAAGTCAAATACAAAAAGTATTTGTAATTTATGTCTGATTACAAAAAGTATTATAATTATTTTTCCATTGTTCAGTTATTAAGAAGAATATTTTTTCTTTTTCAAATACCTTGGATATTGAGGTCCATTATCTGATTTTCGGAGGAGCAGATTTTGAAAATGCTATCGATATTGAACCTAGAATTGAACATCATAGTTCATATATTCCAATAATCGACCTTAATAACAATGAAACAGAAAAGTTATAATAAATCGCTAAAGAATAATCAAAATAGCATAATAATTAATTTCTGTAAAATCCGAAAAGTTATAATCAATCGAAACGCGAGTAATTGTGTATTTATATATGCTATAATTCTTAACAGAATTCAAGTAATTAGAACATGATTACATTAGTCTTAATTGTATGTCTATTAATTTATTTGTCTCAGTAAACCTGGTACATTTAACTAACATTTATTATCCATTATAGGTTATAAGTTCTGCACATTTACTTTATTTCAAATATTGAATAAACTACCCGATTACTGAGTAAAATAATAAAATGATTCTGAATAAATAGAGTAAATAAAAAGCACTCAGGGGGAGAGCTGAGCACTTCGATTACTCGTCAATCGTGAATTGTGAAGTACAGATTAAAGTACTAGGTACTCGAACAGTGGGAGTATAAAATACTCAGGACTCGTTACATTTTGCTCATCTCTATTTTTCAGCAACAAATCTAATTTTTAATAATCTAAAATTAACTAGAAATAAACCGATTTTGAACAAGATTATCTCTCTTTAAAAAAGTCATTTCTACATTTTTAGTACTGGGGAATTAGTCGGGCAAGTGAGCCTATTTATCATTTTGGCTGCCTTACCATCTACTTTTAAACATTTTGGGAATGCCAAGATTTGTTTCCGACTCAATATAAATATTAACTGACCCAGGTGGGAATCGAACCCAAACCGCTCTCGGACCCTCGCCATACAAATTATTAAAAAGATAAAAATAAAATATAAAAGTATATACTAAAGCAAAAGGTACTTAATCATCAAATGGTAGGGCAAGGGCCAGATTGGATCATGAAATACAAAAATCATGAAGTACAAACGCCCCTTTAGGAAGAAACTTCGGATACCCTTATTTCATGTATCAGCCTAGCCATCGACAAAGCAGTATTATTCAGGTAAGAGGCATTTTTAAACTATGCGTAATAAATCACGACATATTAAACCATTGGGTCAATTTGGCCCATCCCTACCGTTTATATGAAAAAAAAATTTGCTGTTTCAACTGCTGAATGGTTGTTTATTTTTATATATTTTAAAGTCACAATGTATCGACAATACCTATTTACCATTCCTGAAGAGTTTTTTTTCGAGAAATGCACTGCCAAGGGGAGAAATCAGAAAATTAAGGACAAAGGATATGAGTTCAGAGATAGATGATAGGCCAACACCAAATGATAAGAATTCGAGTTAATTATTTGGTTCAGAAGAAGGAATAATCGATGTTATAAATCCACCAGATGTCGACAAGGATTAGATTTGAGAAAAGCTTTGTGGAACTATTTGGTCAGATCAACATTTGCAATCGAAATATTCACGGACCCCGGATTCCAATTTGTTTAAAGAGAGCTTCGGCCCACCATAATGAAGCTGAAAAATACAGGTACAACAAGAGGTACTTCCTAAGGAATCGCCACAAGGAAAAAAACGAAGGAGGTGTGACCTGTGTATCTATTATTGTGTTTTGTTGCAATTAATATTTTCCCACTTTGTAATTTTTTTTTTTAAACTACAATCATTTCAGTAATCAATGCTCTAGAATATGTTTTTGATTTTTATTTTACCAAAAGTAGTTATTACTACTTAATAACTCATAAATGAAAATTAATTATTGTCGGGTCAGATTGACCCAGCCTTACTGTTTGTGTTTCACCATCAAGCTTTAACATTACAGGGTTAAAAAATGCGTAATAGAGAAAGGCTATATTCAAAACAGATTACCAGCAAATAGAGAATAATTGCAAATACATAAAAACAACCAACAAAATTAATATACAAGGCCAATTAGTTTGATTTATTAGATTTGTCTTAAATGCTTAACGTTTCAGTGTATAATCAATTCAAATGTCTGCTATCAGTCTTATGCTTTACAGCAATATCCAATTTTTGTGCATAACCTCAAATATCATTCTCTTAGAACCATTTCTCTCATTCTGAATCATTCGAATCTTGTCAAAATCAAAGAGATGTACATTTTTCGTTTAAAAGACATGTTGTGTCTAATGTTTTATTTTAGGCATGTTATGTCTTACGTTTTATTTTCGAATGCTGTGATAATGCATTGTTAGGCTCCTATCTGATAATAATTACAATTACTTATAATATTTATAATTACTTAATTTCGGATGGTGATATATGTCTTTGATATTATTTTATGAACAGGTTACAACCGATAAATAAATTTTGTTAATCGCACTTATTGTATCTTAGATGGCCAGTAAAATATTAAAGGTGCGTTTCATGCTAAAGAATAATACGTGCATACAGAAATAATGTCATAGTATTACAAAAGTTAAGTAAATTAAAAGATACAAAAAAAAAATAATGAAAACATTTAAAAACAACAAAAACAAAAGTATACATTGACTCAAGCATCGAAACTTCAAACATTAGGATACCTGGTGCAATTTCCTGCTCAGTGGGTGTACAGTCTCCTTTTGAGCCTTACTTACTCCTTTACAACTTACTAAGTCAGTTGGGTAAAGTAAATACTTGAGTAATAGCAAATACCAATTAATTCTGTCAACTTTGTTGAGTCTAGTTTGTTATAAAGATTTTATTCCGTCTATGTATAATATCCTCATTGGCTTATTATAAGGCGAACAGGAGGATTTTAGATGCCTTGATTAACAAGGATGTTTTAACATTATAACATAAAATTCGAACAATTGTAAATTATTTTGGTGCATTTTTGTGTTTTTTTTATTTTTGAGTACAGTCATACAGTTGGGTAATTTTAAATTGGCAAAAATATGCTTTTGTCATCCAGTGTTCAATCAATATTTGGGACTTATTTTAGTTGAAGCGGGGTAGCTCAGTGAGTATGGCACTGTTGTACTAATCTCAAGGTCCCCGGGTTCGAGACCGGCTGAAGCAGATATTTATTTATTCTGTTTTCAGCCGTGGATCGACCCTGTGGGATCGGGAGACACTCCTGGGGCACACCCAACTTCTATAAAGTGGGTACCCTTATATGGGAGAAAAACCTGGCGGTGATTTCTGGGGTGATATCGGCCTAATCACCTCCTTGGACAACCGTTGGCCTTGACGGCCCTAACCAAGTACTGAACCAAAGACCCTTCACGGGTTGTAGTGGTACAGGGATTTTTTATTTATTTTAGTTGGAGCTGTTCATTTTACTATAATTTTGTTCTGTTATCGCGGGAGTTAATTTTTTAAGGTTTTTTTTAAAAAAAAAAAACTCCGGTTTTCACTCTATTCCTTGATTGTGTCATGTATATTTTTTTGTGAAGATTTTTTAAAAATAATTTCATTCATTGAATCTGTTTTCCAGATTATTAATCCCTTTATAAAATCATAACACAATGACATTGTATTAATTTAAATTAAGAAAAAAAATAATAAAACTCGAAAAATTAAACTTTACCTATTCGCACAACTTAGGAAATAATACAAATATAGATTCTTATAAACTAAACTTCTTCAATATTCGATTAGTTAAATAGATATGTATCTATATTTATAGATTATATGAACTCATTTGAAGGTTTGATAAAAAATATCCTATGTATAAATAATGTAGTATTCAAAAATCAAATTAACAGAAGTTCAAAATAGTATTAGATCACACGTTCAATAGATTATCGTGACATATACAGACCAAAGGCCAAAAATACGTTGTTTTTTTTTTACTAACAGGGGCTCTGCAAAGCGAAGAACTATTGAAAACTGCACATCGAAAATACGGCTTCATTACAATATTTTCCTTATCCAAGTAGCGCGCTTATGTTCAGCAGTTTTTTTTTTTTAACGGAATTCAATCATCTTTCAAATGTTCTTTCGTATAATCACCTAAAAATGTATACTTATCGACTTAATATCGCAAATGAAATATAGAAGTGGTTTTGCGGCTGTTGCGCAGTCACAATATTGATATTGGTAAATTTTATTATTGCAAAACCATCTAGGAACCATTACGATGATATAGTTAAAATTTGGTAAAGATTGGTTCAGGGAGCGGGGCAGGTCAATGGGTAAGGCAGTGCGCTACTAATCTCGAGGTGCCGGGTTCGAGACCGGCTGTGGCAGATAATTATTTATTCTGTTTTCCACCGCGGATCGGTCCTGTGGGATCGAGAGACCCTTGTGGTGCTCACCAAGCCTCTATAAAGTGGGTACTCTTAATTGGAGGGAAAACCTGGCTGCTGAGCGTTATCTCGGCCGAATCACCTCCTTGCACAACCGTTGGCTTAGAAACGGTTCTAAGCCCTAGAGATAACCCCTTCACGGGTTGTAGTGGTACAGGTTTTTTTTTTATTTTTTTAAAGATTGGTTCAGTAGTTATCGCGGTTAGACTTTACAAATGAAAAACGGACTATTCTTTTATATAACAGTATGATGGCACTGCCCTGGTTCACATAAATTAGGAACCCTTTGAACGATTCAAACCAAATTAAAAAAACTGAAGTGTTTTGGTGTGCTGGATCATACTCTGTCATCGTTTTTGGTATGAAAAAATCTTCTAAGTTAGTTTGCTTAATAATTTAAAGACTTTTTTAAATTAATTTGATCTAAAATAAATTATTTTTTTGATGTTTAGATTTTTCCTTTAATATACTTTAAAAACACCTTTTTGCTGGAAAAACCATGCCGATATCATTTTACAAATTCGAGATGTAAAATAAAGCAATTATAATTAAAATTTGATGAAGATTGGTTCAGTTGGATTAAAGAAAAATGATCCTAAAATCATCTTTTCTTCTTCGAAATTTGGAATATACATAGATGTTTATAAAACTTCATGTTATTATAAATACATACATACTTATGTTATATATATATATATATATATATATATATATATATATATATATATATATATATATATATATTTGAATTTATAATGACATGAAGTTTCATAAAAATCTGGTGTATGGCTATAACACCCTTTTAATATTCACTAGCCCCCTTCTGACTAACGCTTATTCTACTTTATTGGGTATTTATTTTTATCTATTTTAAGAAATCATTTTATTATTACTTTACCTTACCTATAGATGAAATATATAGTGAGCAGAAGTATTGCGATCGTGAAAAATTTCGAATTAGAGTTTTCAACGAAAATACACGTTTTAAGGTTCCCTGAGTCAAAATAACGAAGTCTTGCAGAAAGGTCTATGGTTGTGTGTGTGTAAACATTCTCGCTCAAAAACGAAAAGTCTGAACTTATTGAAAGTACGAATCTGAAATTATGTATTTAAGGTAGGTATATTTTGGGGATGTTACAGCAACTTTATTTTTCAAAATCAACTAATCGGGACTGCCACTTTATTGGACTGCAAATTCTTTTCCATAAAGCCCTTTGACTTTTCATAGATATATAGTACATCGCCGAGGAAGTGTAGAGGAAAACGTTATAATGAAAAGAATATTTTATTTGCACATTAGTGAAATAGTATGGATTTTATGGTAAATTATATATAAAATAATATGAAAGGTAATTAAAGTATCTAAAAAAAGAATCATCGAAATCTGAACATTATTAGCAGAGATACAGCGTATCACATAAAGACCTCGAGACTCTAGACGGAAAGGCGTAGTGCGTCCGAAAGGAGACGGATGCGACCGAACCTCCTGCCACTAAGCCGCCAACCTGTTGTCAACAATCCGCTCTATAATAATGTAATATAATAATACAAAAGTAGAAATTGACTTAATAATTTCTACTTTAATATTATTTAATGGAGACAAAATGGAATTTTCATGGAAACTAAACCGAAACTTTTAAAATATATTTTCAGCTTGACAGATATAATGTATAGAATTGTCCTACGAAAATTGTTTAAAAACGAATTTTGTGTGATGCGCGCACCACACCAGTTTTTTTAAATATTTATTAAAATTATAAAATATCTCACTTCATTTGTTCCATGGAGTATTAATTAACAGTCTGTAGTTTTAAAATTGAATCGAACGTTTATATTAGTAGCTAATAATACTTCCAAAACTGTTTTAGCTTTGGACAATCTACAACTGGCTGTCTCCCCAGAACTAGTAGTTCTAACAAAATATAGGGGTCAGCCCATTTGAAATCATCCAAACCTTGTAATCGACATTTTTGATAATTTTTTTTACCGGTTATTTCCCATCATTTGATGAGTTCAAAAGTATGGTTAAAATATTTTTCAGACTGATACATTTTATTTTGCGGCCATTTTAAATTTGCAGATATCAAAACAAAAGAAAAACCAAAATTATGATTATGATGTGCTATACATTTAATTATCGTATATTATCACATAAGTTGTAAGGAAACTGGTAAAAAAAAATTCACGAAAATTGACATAAAACGAGACTTTAAGCGCTGTAAAAGTGCATTAAGGAAAAGAAATTGATCTTTGCATTTTGTTTCTTGTATAGTTTTGCCATTGTACTACTTCCTGTAGAATTTTCAATCTCGAGAACATTGTCATTTTTATATGAATTTTCAAATATGATGAATGTCATGTTCTTCTACATTTAAAGCGAAATATCTCTAATGTAACTTAGTGAAAAATTATGAAACTGATACAGTTTATTCCTCTTTATAATAGCAACATATGTCACAAATTTGGTGACTGAGACTGAACTATTTTTTGAGTTATACTGCATCAAATATTGCTTGCTTCGTAGAGTCGGCCTCAGCATATCCATCCTCATGAATCCATACCAATTATCTTCGGTATTTCTTTAACAAATGGCCGCATCATACATGATACTTGTACAATGTATGAATTTCAGAAGCATTTTATCAAGGAATTTAAGAATGTTTCAACACGATTCCATTTACCTCAATTGTTAACTTCAGTTTCCTTACAACTTAGGTGATGTGTTTTGAGGACAAAAAATAAAGAGTACATCAGTACTATAATTTTAATTTTTGTTTTGTTTCGATATGTGCAATATTATCAGAGTTAGAGACATTTTCCTAAAGTTGTTTTCGGCAGGGAAGCAAACTAAAAATGGCCGCAAAGGAAAAAGCATGAGCCGGAAGAATGTTTTAATCATAGTTTTGAGCTCACCAAATGATAGGGACCAATAAATTTATTCAAAGTGAGTGATGCCAGATGAATCATTATATCATATGAATTATATTATTATTAGTAGTAGCAGTATGTTATCTAAAACAAAATAGTTTAGAACATGGAATAGATGCTTAATAAAGTAATACTCGATATTGATATTAAATGTTAATTAAATATCTATACCATTCAAAAATAATAAAATGAGAAATAAATAAGATAATAAGTTATTATTTTTTATTTTTTACATCCTATTTTAAAGCAAATTACAGCAATAATATCAATACCAATATTCATTTAGGTAAATCGAAGAAAAGTCATGAATAAGGTTAGAACAAAGCTGTTTCGAGTTTCTGCTAATCAAGAAGTGTTCAAAGTTTAAAGTTATTCGTTTAACTTAATTAGAAATAGTAAGTAATAGTTTATTAAAACACACTCGGCACAGTTTATGACACCTCTACTGAGGGAAATGAATCTACTGAGCAGTTGAATAGATTTTCCGATAGGATTCCTATGGAAATTTAAATATTAATTTAAAAAAAAGTAATCCAACAGTATTTTCTTATAATTGTAAAATTTTACTTATTAATAAATTTTATTAAAAAAAACAAAACAAAAATTCTAAACCCTACACGAAAAACAGGAAGATACTGTAGGAAGATACATAAAACCTTACCGAAAATATCAATAAAACAACTGATTTCAAAACAGATACAAAATGTTTATTAGGCAGATATAATAAACATAATAAAATTATAATATCAATAATTTATACAAAATAAACAATTATATCATATAAAAAATAAATAGTAGAAACACAAGATAATTAATAAATTACAACTAAGATTAATAAAATTTAAATTTCCAAATATAAAAAAAGATTTAGAAAAAATAGAATTTTGATATCAATAATAGAATTATTATGTATTATATATTATTAGTTATATTATGATAACAGTATGGATAATGAAATGATAAAAAAAAATCGATATCTAAAGGAAATTTATAAACTTCCTAAGTACTTCCTTACCAAGTACTGTTTCTTAATCAACGGTTATACAAGGAGGTGGTCTGACCAGGATCACGCACCGCTGCCAGGTTTTTCCTCCAGCCCATAGAAGGATCAGGTACCCACTTTATAGAAGCTGGGTGTGCTCCAAGAGTGTCTCCCGATTCCAGGGTTGAATCCACAGCTTATATCACAAAATAAATTCGGAAGTCATGAGTCCAGTGCTTTACCCAATTTAAATAAAATAACAATTTATCTATTTGATTCCATTATAAACGTTTTATTTGGATACCTGTAAACATCAAATTACTAATACATATTGCTATAAATTTCGGAAGTATTATCTTATTTTATTTGATACTAGCTGGCTGGCTCGGCAATGCTGTTGATAGATTTCATATATATATATATATATATATATATATATATATATATATATATATATATATATATATATATATATATATATATATATAAATTAAACGAACACAATAAGTTTGATACAAATTTTTGTATTTAGTTGTAGTTAAAATTAAATGTTTCTATACACATTATTATTTTATGTTTCGGATTACATAAATAGTAATTACTGTTTTATACAATGATTCCAATGACATACAATAAGTTCGTTGCAATGCCGTTGAATATACAATGATTTTAGTGATTCCTTTTGCCCTATGTACAAAGAAGTCCCTTGGTGTTTCTACACGGGACATACGACGTTATAATTGTCCATAAGAAAGGCATTGATTCTCCGAATTCAATCAAGATACTTGGAATGCTTGACCTTTATTAACGATTTAATTATTGCATTTATTGAAAGAGAAAAAATAAATTCATATGACTTCTGAATAAGTTATATTTCGACCATTTACTCCCGATGGCATCAAAATTATTTAATTGTTAGGATTTCCAGTTCTGGAAAACCATACCTAGGTTAACCAAGGGAGAAACATTCCGTAAAAAGATCTACTCGAACATATTTGTATATTTGGCTTTGAGATTTGTTAATTTAATTATTAACCCTCTATAATACAAAATAACCTGTAAAATAATAACTTATAAAACGTTATCCATTCTCATTTCTTACACTCCTTTTCAAGGAACAGCGTCACTATGACAGTAAATTTGCTTAAATGGCAATACTTCTTCACTAAAATAAGTTTCTTGTTTTCACACTAGGTATTCTGTTTTTTCTTATCATTCAATACAATTCACAAAATAATGTTTTCACCCAATAATTTCACACTTATTAAAAAGTTTTTGTAGTCAAATTCCACGGGTATGAGTTTTTCGTGGATACGACACAAACGAAAGCTAGACACTTTTTCTCTTAGCAGTTTATTAATCAATTTTTTTAAAACATATTAGCAAAAAATCGGTAGATTTTATTATTGCTAAGCCTTCTGGGTGCCATGAAGATGATGTTTTTAAAATTTGGTAAAACTTTGTCTAGTAGTTTCCGCGGTTATCGGTTATAAACGAAAATCGGACTGCCCTTTTTTATAATAGTATGCTTACAAGCATTGTGGCATACCTACTAATTTTAAGTCAGTCTAAGTCGAATTCATTCTAATAGATCTGCCCTCTTTCTAAAATGCTTTAAAATATTTTTTGATGTGATTAATAATTATTATAGTCTATAATTTTAAAACATGATAAATGGTTGATAATTATTCAATTAATGATTATTTTTTCGAATAAATGGAAGGAGAAATGAAAAAAAAAAGTACTGCAAATCATTACTCTAACGGCTTATTTTTTAATTATTGTTTATTTGTCAAATTTATTATTAATTATTGATATCATTATTAAAACTGTTTCGGAATCATTGTACTAATCTAAGACTAAAAAAAAAAATGATTGTCTTTTATTTTATTTTAGGCTTTTGTAAAATGATCCCAAAACATTTCATGTTTTTCCTCTCTCTTCATAAATGACTGAGATATGGGTGTATGAAATCTCTAATCGGCGGCCATTTCGATAGAAAATGGCTGCCTTTCAAGTTTCATTTCATTTCAAATTTCAAGTTCAACGGATTGCCCTGTAGTTGTCTTAAACTTTGGTGCCAAATTTGAAAAAAAATCTGCCCAGGAGTCCAGGAGAAAAGCCGCGGACGGATGGATTTTTGTATTCTACCAATTTTAAGGGGGAGTGGGTTAAATTTTAATTTTTTTTGCTCGATCACAGAGGTTCATTATTGAAAGTAATAAAAAAAAAAACAATTTGTTTATGATTCTTTTTATTTATACACTAGTCTGCCCACATGGCTATAGTCCTGGAGATGGAGTATATCCTTCGTTCGAAACGTATTGACACAATAAAAGAAATTCAAATAACTTCATTTGTTTGTTGGTTTTATGTATTTCAATTGACTGATCCCGAACTGCCTTTTTTATTTGAAATGTCCCATTTGGATGACGAGTTGATTGTACTCGTCGTACTCGTTGGGTTATTTAATGTAAATAACTTTGAGCGAGTGGATTTGAAAACTGCTTAAATTTCATAACTGGGGAAGTACTGAGAGCTGATTTCGAGGTTTGTGCTAAAAAGCATATTTTTACGAGATTGGGAGAGTGGTTATAGTCAAGCTTTGTTCAGTTTTCTGTTGCGTTTCAAAGCTAATGGATTAAGAAAAGGATTGGAACCAGAATCAGCACAGTAGGATTCTGTTAGACTAATGCATTCTGACTAAATAATTTGAAACGGCCCCTGGATATGCGGTTCAAAGGGAAAGGTTTATTTTATTAAGTCGAATATTCGACTCTATATCAGAGAATTTTCAAAAGAGTTAAAAAACTTAAAAAATGTAAAGAAGAGTGAAGTATATGATGAGCTCATAATAAAGAATAGAAGAATTGATAGTGCCTTGTCTCGCGGTATGAGATCGTCGATCAACTCATGAACTGATTCGAAGAGCTAATGGTCACACAGTTCGTATTATGTAATACAGCGATGATCAGCGATTCAGAAAAAATGTGGTGGTTTCTTAATGAAATAAAGTGTTTGTACACAAAAAATTAATTGAGACTTTTTAATAATGATTATGATATAACTTGATTTATTTTATACTATTAAGACTGCTGGATGAACGAAAAGTAAGTTGATATTTTATTTTTTAATTCATTCATAATTAAAGGTTTCTAAATTAATTTAATACGAAATTTAAAAAAAAAATCGCATATGCTTCGGAAACATGGATGCTTTTATGACAATATATCGGTAACATCCATGCTTGAGTTTAGATGATTTACTTTTTGTTTGCCAAAACTAGGTGTTTGCCAAGAAGAATCAGGCGGAAGAGAGATGAGTAATGTGTGCGGCTACGCAATACAGAAGCATCACGGCTGTACCTGATAAATAGAATAGACATTACAGTACTAAGGTGATTGAAATGGACTTGTAAACTTGCCAAGCTAGGGAATGAACGGGCACTGAAAGAGTAATGGATTGTGTGAGGCAGGGATTCCTCCCAAGGGTAGGTGGTGACGTAGCAGGATTGAATTAATCCAATTTGATCAATTATGGTTTCAATGGATTTTTTAAAAGTAAATATGCAATTCCGATGTTGCAGAATAGGTAATAAAGCTTCGAATCTTGTCAAGACAGCTATGATGCTATTTCTCCTTTAAAATGACAGCTGTAAGTTTTCTCCTTATTTGTTTTACCAAGACATTTTTCAGCAATTAGATGAAATAAACCTAGATAAAATTTAATAATAGAAATCAAAAGTTAACCAGATCTTAGTATTGATAATGGAGATGAGAGTGGATGGTGGAATATGGAAACGGGTAATAATCAGTTATTGTTGTCTTAGTAAATTGAATATTTGGGAATGGATAAGGAATTGGTTTTGTTTATCAGTTTTTTGATTGAAGGAAAGGGATTCTAATTGGTTGTGGATGCTTTCTTCTAGAGTCGTCGTTTGTCATGGTTAGGGACTGTAGCGTGAATTTCATATTGTCACACTTCTTATTTCTATTTTTTATGCCGAAACTTTATTTATCTGTATCAGTCTACCTATATATTTTCGGTAAGAATCGATCTAAATGTAAAGCAATGGTGAGCGTGGGTATAAAAAAAAATTGACTGAACTAATATTTTTTTAAAATTATTATTTGTTAATCGTTTTTTAATAATAATTTATTCATGAAATAATGAAGAGTAAAATCGACTACTTCATATTAATTATTCATTGACTTACTAGTGTGTTTTTCTTCATTGACCGCACCTCCGACCAACTTTTCCTTGAAAATATAATAATATCAAGATATTATTTGAAATGTGGTCTTTTAGTTTAACTTTTTAATTACCTTGAAAAACATTAATCATATGCGCACGAAAAACAACAAACCTGTCACGCTCCTATCCAAATCAGAACAGCGAACAATCAAAGTCTTCGTTAAAAAAAACGTCAGGAAACGGATCGTCGCGAACAGCTCGTGATTTGCTCCAAAATCCGTAAAAATAGTGGGAGCGCGCTCGGAACGTTTGCGGAGCGGAGCGCCACTTTGTCACGCACCTTTAGGTCCTTGGGATTAGTTCTAGTTCTAATTTAGTTAGTTCTAGCTTCTAGTTAACGCAATGCCTTACTTATATACTGCCGTCAGTAAAAGGCCAGGACTTCACATACAATTTCTTCATGTTATTAGACATTGGCCGTGTATGGAATATTCCTCAAATTTCACCTTCTCAAGATGAAACTTTAGCGGAAAGTGGCCCGTGAGATCTATTATTGTTTTTAAGTCGTTCCTTTTCAGGTTTTATGTAAATTTAAGCCTTTTCCTGTGGCAAATTGATAAAAAGTTTCAGATGCTTCATAATAGGTTTTGAAACCGAGTATATCTTTTTCAATTTCATTTCCCAGGATTCAATTTATTATGTGGTTAGATTAATTAGTATGTTGCAGTGCAACTCTGGACGAATTAGCACTGTTTCTTTTTCCCTTCATGCTAGGGCATTAGTTATCTCATTGCCTTCGTTTCCTGTAAAAACATATATGCTCATTAAGGGGGATATAGTTTATCTTAAAACAGAGAACTTTTTATTTCATTAACATCGTTTATATCAGTTATACCAAATTAAAAATTGAAGCAATGATCGTCGCTCATTGGCTTTAGCCATCGAAGGAGGATTATTATTGCACTGATGATTTGAGTTGATAGGAGTTGTTCTCATGGAATACTGTGGGTTTCCGACATTTACGCGTAACTGATTTCAAGAAGCGGTATTTTTCAGGGGTACTAATCTGAACCTGGAAGGCCGTGTTAAATTAAATGACCAGACGTTAAGGAGCATTTACCTTTGACAGTTGGGACTTATAAACTAAAAATATGGTTAAGATCGATTTCTTAACAGAAATTATTAACCGAACTTGAGAGATGAAGGTACGGATTCTGATTTAATTGAACAAGAGAAACAAAGGGACAACTGCGGAATGCTTCTGAAATAAGCTAAGACATTTTTCCATGTTTGCCAGAAGTAACTCCTTTCGCTCGTATTTTTCTTTTGAGCAAATCTTTCGTTTTTCGTTCGGGTTCGTTCACTTCAATCTAATACTTATTGCAAGGTTGACGGTACCTGAGCTTCCAAACCTTTCACTGCTGTTATAGATTATTGATTATTGATTTAGGGTTAGTGAAAACAGTGATTTATTAATATTCATATGTTTAAAAGCATCATTAATAGATTTTTCAAGGCAGCAGCATTAATTAATCGAATTTATTTACTAAATTATTGCTTATTTTTTTTTAACAGTTATTGGATAGTAAATTTTTTTCAAACATATCCTTCGCAGTGTTTTTTTTTCATTTTCACATTGTGTCACGGTAGTTAATTATAAAATTTTCATTTTACTTTATTATCAAAGTCCTATGTAAGAAATTTAATGTTTACCTGTGCGATTTTGAATCAGCGGTTCTGAATTATATCAACCGATATCCTATAACAAATAATACGTCCCTTAGAGTAAAATAAAAAATCTATATAAGATTACCGGTACCTAAGAGATAATTACTGGTACCTCTGTAATGAATAGTGTACTTTTGTTCATTTAACGAACCTTCCATAGCCACTGCCGCCCCCCCCCCTCTAGGATAACCATAATTTTAACAGACACCAAGAATTTTTTGATCTGAAATTTGTTTACTCTTGGTTAATGATGAGCATTTTACTTCAGAACTATGCATAGTTTTATCGATCTGGTAATTAGATCGATTAAGGTTCACGTAACTGTGCTATAAAAAAAAAAAAAAAATGTACTAATAGAAATCATGGAGGGTCTCTAGGTATCTGATAATAAAGTACTGCATGAACAATGGCTATACACTAGGTTTTCTTCTAACCCATTGAAGGATCAGTTACCCATTTTACAGAGATGGATATGTCCAAGGTGGATTTCCAGACTCTATATTCTATCCACAGCTGATAGAATAGAAAATAAATGTTTCGCCACAACCCCGTTTGATCACGGACTTCTGAACTATCCTTAATCTTTTGAACTACCCCACTTCTTTAATGGAATGAATATATCTTATAAATAATTAAACGATATTAATACCCTGGTTGAAACAGCTTTAGCTGTAAAACCTGACTCCTATTCCGAAAATAGATAGTAAATACCAAACCTTCTCCTAATAATGTGTGGACACTCTTTTCCTCCAGCCTGTCCAAAAATATTCGCTATCCTCTGCCTTGTTTTGAAAGTCAGCAACAGTGTTGACTCCGCACTCAACAATAGTTTCCTAATTTTGTTTTAACCCGTTTTCAGGTACCGAACATGCTCATTGGTCAGCGCTAAATGTTAGTTTTATTTTTATCAGTAAATGGAAAAAAAAGAAACTGTTTTCAATTATTTAATTTATATTTTTTAACGTTTATTCTTATTCTCAATTTATTATTGAGTATCTGTTATAAACAACATATCAGTGTCAAAAGCATAAAAGCTGTTTCTAAAGTCTATTTTTTTAATATATTATTTTACATTTGAAATAATGAGATGCGAAAATCATGCCTATTTTTCAGGGTAATTATATGATTGGAATTCAAAATTAATTAATAAATTATGTAACATCTATACATTTAATATAAATAAATGATACATAGTTATAAGATTTTATTAAGTAGACATAAAAATGACAAATAAAATATGATGTTTTAAAAGCTCAAATGAGAAATAGATTCAATGGGTTTTTACTGAAAATGATAAGCCATGATTTGAGAGGAAAACTTGACAGTATGACGGTCAGTTGATGATAAACAATACAATAATTAAAAAAATTAAAAATTGGTGTCGCTATTTCTCGATTAAAAAAAAAAATAATATATGTTACCATGTGTAGTTATCTTTTAATCATCTGTGATTTTAATATAATTTTTATATTCGTATTGTATGGTTTCTTTTTTTTTTTTCAAAGTATTTTAATTTATATTACATTCATTCACAATGTTATAAAAAATATCAGCGTTGGGCGATCCTGGGATGATTCTATTATAAACCCAACAATAGCTCATGTTTATTAATGTTGGATAAAGACTTTCAAATATAGCTCATTGAACTTAAGAAGTAAATTTGATTTGTAGCATTTGTTTTTCGCATTGACCAAACGTTTGCAGTTCTTTTTTTTTTTTTTTTTTTTTTTTTTTTTTTTATTTAATTTTTTTAGTATGAGACTACGGGAATTAAATTTCGAAAAAAAAATGTACGTATAACAACACATGTCTAAATACAGACTAGAGATAGCACATCCCATTTAAATAGTCTGAAGAATGGCCAATCAAATAGAAATAGTCCATCACTCCCAGAAAACTCAACATATACTTAAGAATATCTCTTTTTGTCCTGATGATGCCTGTATTGGCGATGCGTTGAATTGATAATTATTTACTGGTATATGAGAGACTTAAGGCTTTGCTTTGGAAACATCCAATAATATCCTAACAATAATTTTAGTCTCACATTTTGCTCTCATAAATTATTTTTTTTATTTTTTTAATTTTAATCAAAATAAAGTCTAAATTAAATTAAATTAAGCCTGACCAGTAAATTTATTTTTTCTACAAATTATTAATTAATTTTAATATTTATTATTTTATATTTTTATTTAATTCAAGTCAACGTTTCGCTAATCCATATATCATCAGGACAGACAAATCAAGGTCCTGTAAATGCAGACAGAATACAGCATGTCTCACATCAAAATTCTAAAGATTGTCCTTCCAATATTATCCTAACCGTAATTTTTGTCCAATTTTTTGAGTATTAGGTTTCATTAATTTAATATCTTGCTCATGGTAATTTTTAATATTACTGGTATTTGAGAGACTTAAGGCATTGCTTTGGAATTACCGAATAATATTCCAACAATAGTTGTTTACAATTTTTATCTAATTCATTAACAATTTTTTTCTTATCTTATTTAATTTGTTGCTATTTTTTATTCATTTTATCTATTTTTTGTTATTTTTATTTTCTTTGTTGTTTTTATTTTATCTATTTTTTTGTTATTTTTATTTTCTTTTTATCTATTTTTTTTATTTTTCATATATATATATATATATATATATATATATATATATATATATATATATATACACACACATATATATAGATATATCGCTATCTTTGAAGAAGACAGGCAAAACTAAAAAATTAGCGATTTTCCAATTAACGGATGATTATTGTTTTTTGATGAAGAGAGCCATAAATAATATTCATCGTTTGACTGCTGAAGAGCCGTTGTCTTTAAACCAAACTGTCACAAGCCACACAAGTTACTTTCAAGCATTTACTTTCAAAAGGGTTCAACAAACTATTTATACAACTGTAAGGAAATCGGTAATAACAAGTTGACGTTTAATGATGAAAACTTCAAGAGCCATTTTCTCAAAAGTACAGTTTTTGGAGTTGTGCCGTTCTTCTTCCAAAGTTCCGATACATACCTATATTTTTACATTATTTTTCTTTTTTCTTAAGTTTCTCATATATTTTACTTTATGTATAACAACAGTTAGTAGTGTTAATTAAACAGTTAGTTAGTACTGTTTTTGTTTTAATTTTTTGTTCTCACTAATTAACAATTTGTTTGTCTTATTTTATTTATTTGTTTCAATTTTTTAGTTGTTTTTTCTTTCCATTTTCATTACTTTTTATTTTCATTGTATCTATTTTTTTCGTTATTTTTCTATTGTTTTTTCTTTCTTCTTAAATTTTTCATATATTCTTCAAATATAGCCATTAGTGTTTTGTAATGGCATGGACTGTCAATAAATCGGTTTCATATTGTATCCCCGTATAAGGAAATAGAAAATACATAAATAAATAATAATAAAAAGAAAAAAAAAAGCAGGGATCAAAATTTTATATTGGTTGTATACCTGTCCCCGTCCAACATAGAACGTATTTCAGTTGTTGCAGATACACCAGGTGGCTGGGAGTTTTCCCAGTGATTGATCATCCAGTAAAACCTAAGCTAACACGTTGCTTATAAGTTGGATAAGCAGATATTGAGTCCTGAGGTAGGAGACAACTTTATGCAGGGAGAACTTCATCTAATCACTATTTTCATCCAAGAAAGTTTTGGTGGACGTTTTGCCCATATGTCGGCGTTGAAATCTGTCAATCTCCAACGCACATTGACTGCCAGGCGGTCCTTAAAATATGAAATATTATGATTTTTGTAAAGTGAAAATCTCACTAAAACAGACGAGTTTAGTGTTCAACTTGAGTATAAACAGGAATCAGTGAACCATCTAATACTCCACAGACATAAGGAAAATCAGACATAATATAGAAATAATTAACAATTGTGGCGATTTTCCAAGGCTAAATAAACACATGTACATTACAAAAATGTGTATTATTAGACACTGTTTATAAAACAAAATCGCTTTTACTTTTCAATAATTTATGCTTTTTCAATCGTATAATATCATTAATATGAAACATGATGTATTACTTTTAAGTTTGCCCACTTGTATTTATGAACTAATACTGTTAACTTCATTATGAAACAGAGCTGGTGTCTCTCGGAAATAATTTAGATATCACCACTTCATTTTAGCATCATTTGAGAGCACCAACATCATCCTGAGCGGTTAAAGCAGTAAACAGATCGGGTATAACCATTATTATACTGAAAAAAACCCGCAGAGACAAGGGTGAGAATTAAGTCGGCTAGGTACTATTGAAGAAAATTGAATACCACAATTTGTTTGAATGGGGACAATATGCAACCATTTTCAGCAACATGAACATGGCAACGGAATATCTCCGCTTCCAACAGTCATTGGACAACGATGTTACCCGGACATTTCCAGCAGTAGCACTCTTGGGACCGAGGGTGCCAAGGGCTAATACAAGTCTGGTCAATGCACCTGTATGTACATGTTTACTACCATTAATTGTTAATTAACCATTATTACAATCCCTATAAAAGTTTATAAGAGTTTAGTGAAAACAAAACTGTTTAAATAGTTTTCCCTTAGGACAGTGCTTTTCACAGTTGGTGCTATGAAATTTTCAAATTATTAAATTAAATAAATAATCAAAACAATAATTGTTTATAATTATAATTTTTAAAAAATAATATCGTTTTTTGCTTCCTCAATACCGAAGGTGGGGAAGCCTGGTATTTATGTAGGAAGTGTAAACAATTTATATATTCAGAATCTAAAATTTCTATTCCCATTTGACGTTTTAGACATCAAGGAACAAATATGGTCTGGTCCTTGTTTTTCTGAAGTCAAATCCATGCAACGGGCATAACATCTACTTCCGTTAACCCCATTATAAGGTAGTGTGGATCGGTACCTAGATACAATGCCTAGATGTTGATAGGTCCCCCATCAATTTTATCAAATTCCATCCACTACTGCTGCTCACATACGCAGAAACGGAATTTTCGTTCTCAAATGTATATTTTGGAAATGGCTCCTCTGATTTTGTCCTAAGTTAGAGGGAAGTTGAAAACTGATATCATAATGGTTCAATATCATTTGTATCGAATTGAATCCACTACTTTCGCTTACACATGCGCAAACGTATTTTCCATGACACCTATATTTTGAAAACGGCTTGCTCGATTTGGCCCCAAGTTGTAAGAATATTGTAAATTAGAATAAAAATGATTAGTATAAATTTTATTGAATTCCATCCACTACTTAGCTTACGCATTCCCAAACATTTTTTCCTTGACACTCCTATATTGTAAAAACGACTCGTCCTATTTGGCCCAAACTTAAAGTAAAGATGGAGATTAGCGTAAAAATGGTTCAGTATCAATTTTTAGGATTCCATTCTCTACTTTAACTTGGCCCAAAGTGAAGGAAAGTTGGGGGATCAGTATCAATTTCATCTGATACCACTTTACAATTCAAATTGATGTAATTGGACTTGAATTTATTCATAAATATTATTTCTTATTTCATTTTTTTTTTTATTTAAATATAATTATAAAGTTCAACAATGGCATTTGAAATAATTTAGATAAATCTTCCGATATTTTTTTCCTTTATTACACAATGGAGTGTTAATTTCAAATAGTTACAACATTCATAAAAAAAATATTTATTTTCAAATATTAATTATACAATATTTGGAAGGGCGGTTGTGCTGATTAAATCGATTTAGTGATCGCTCATTAGGTTTTGAAAGCTGCTGATTTTTGTTAGTCGAAATTTCATTCGAGCACGAGCGTTTCAAATAAATTATTAATTTTGCTGAATTCATCGGCATAGGAATCGTTTATAAAATTTTTATGGACACTAATTCCGAATTTAATACAGGATTTTTCGATATACATTTCCATTTATTATTATAGTTGAAGTTTTCTTCGATATATATATAGGTGTTTATTAGAGAATCGAGGGTACTGATTCCGTTAGTTGAACTGGATTTTTTTTATCACGGATGCGCATTTCGAATTACTGTAATTGTTGAAGTTTTCTTCAGTATAAAGGTCGTTTATTAGGTAATCGAGGGTCCTGATACCGGTTTTTAAACGCATTTTTGATCGCACATGCGCATTTTGAGGTATTATTTTTATGTTTGTAATTTTCAATCATGTCAAAATAAACAATTAAAACATTAAATTTGTATTTCCTTACACATTTTTTTTTTTACATATATTTTGCATATGACCTACTTGGCAGACGTTTTTATTACAATTCTATGTTTTTTTATGCATCAATTTATTTACTTATATGGTTTATTGTTCGATTTCTGTTTTCCAATGTATTATTTTAAAAAAAAAAAAAAATTAAAAAACGATTTAATTTATAACGGTTCTTACATAACCTAGTTTCCTTTATATTTCTTCGTTGTATTCGCGAATACCTATGCATGTATAACATACATACCTAATATCTTAAAACGCAGATGTAGTAATTAAAAAATAAAGATATTTTGGATTAAATTTGTAATGGATCATGTAACAGGATGTTACACAGTTGTATAAGATACGTTTTCAATTCATCTTTATAAACCTGTCTAGTACTATCAACTATTTAGTTACGTAAGGATTCATCTAATCCCTACTATATGGATTTCGTAAGTGATATATTGAGAATTAAAAATATATATGATTAAGAGTGTAAAAAAAATTAAATTACATTACTTTCGCTGTCATATTTCATTTACTAATGGATTTACAGTCATTTTAATTCAACTAAAAAAATATAAACACTTTAGGTTACAGTTTCTATGTAATATTAACTAACACTTGTATCTTATCGAGTTTTTTTGTTAAGTCCTGAATATCATTGATGAAGATTTATAAGGGTTAAAGAGTTGCTTATGAAATTTACTGGTTTCTACGTCTTACGAATTGGAAATTTTGTGAGTAGTAATTAAAAAAAAATAAAAAAGATATTTTGGATTTAATTCATGATCTTATAAACAACGATTTGCTTTGTAGTTCTTATATATATTAATGAATACTTATTAGGACTTAAGAAACAATATATATATATATATATATATATATATATATATATATATATATATATATATTAAATATTAAATATACTTTATATAAATATATTTTAATTAATATATTTTCACTTGTATACATATAATCATATATTTGCTTTGTACGAATTTTGCTATTATTTACTTTCGTCGTTTTTCTTGTTATTTAAATTTTTTTTTTCAGTTAAAAAAAAAAATTGTTTGAATTGAAATGTGTAGATAATAAAAACAATAGTCCGTGAAGCTATGTGATGTTGAAAGGATCAATTTTAATATATTGCCTTATTTAATATATTTTAAAAAAAATGACAAAATATTATTATATATGGATAGAATGGAATCAAGGAATAAAAAGAAGCCTACTCATGTGAGGTAAAATGAAGATATGAAATTATTGGCACTTGCTAATGTAAAAAAGTAATTAATTACAAATGAGTTTTTAATTACTAATGTAATATAGATGTCTGATGATGGGAAAGAATACCTCGAAATGTCGAAAAAAATGATATGAGAAACAATAAATGGATATTAATATAGGAGAAAGATATATTGTTCACAATATATCTAATAGTATTAATTCTTGTTTATTATATTTTTATTTTTTACTTTTATTAAGGTAGGATTATTTAGATAAAATTTATAAAATATTAATTGTTATTGATGTAAATTGTGCAATATTTTTTACTTTATATAAGTTTTAAACAATTAGATATGAATCCTGAAGATGAGGCAAATGGCCACGAAACGTTAGACTTAATGTACAAGCTTAATAAAGTAACAAGAAAGAATTTAGTTCAATATTACCATAAAGGATCAATCTTCCATCATAAATTAATTTTTTTTTTTCAGTTTTTCTATTTTTATATTATTGTGTATACATTTCTCTGATCCAGGTATGTATCTTTGATCTTTATTTGCCCTGAGGATGGCCGAAATGTTTAGGATGAAACGTGGGATAGTAAAAAAACTTAATTAAACGATTTGTTTATAAAGCCACAGTGACTAATCAGGTGACCTACAATCTATAATCCTGGTATATAATATGCAGTCAAGCATTCATCATTTGTAAAATTATTACATGAATTAGTTAACGATGAGTCAAAAATATAAAAGAGTATTTATTAATTTCATAGGATTAATACAGAAAACATTCAGCTTTGGTCGTAAGATAAATTTGATGTTAAAATAAAAATTGATACAGTGTTCAACACGTTGTATCAACGATGTAAGTCACGATTTACAGAAATTCGATATAAAGTCTTTGTGAGGATATTCTGCAGACTTTTACCCTCCTAAAGCGAAATATTTTCAGTTAACATTATTTTATACAAAAGCAAAGTTTATGAATAAATTCAATAGCCAAATTCCCTTTAAGGGGAAAAAACAAAGTCACCTCAATCGAGCCCGCCACCCGACTTTGGTTTTGAGGAAAAATGGCAGAGTTTTTTCATCTTACCCTAGATCATGTGTCAGGATTTGCCGTAGCCAACAGATGGTTTCTAAACTTATTCCACCTCCTCACAAGGGAGCGTTCCTTATCCCGGATTTCTTTGAGGCGTAAATGGAATCTCGAATCCGGGGTTCGACTGGACGGACTACTTCCTTTTTTTTTAATAAAAAATCATGGAAAAAGGAATATGGCGATTGACCTTCAAAAGATATGGTAATGAGCTGTCGCTGTGGGATAGAGGAATCACCTGTACCGGAAAGATGTCAAGGAGACAGAATCAACGGGACGTCCCACACGTCTTCTTGCTCAAGCCTTCTTGGTCAACTCCATTTCCGGCCGCGGTGAATTTATTATTATATAACCAGACTATTGCAAATCTGTGATAAAAAGATCTGTTACATCTGTTAATGAATCTGTTACACGATTTGCCAAAAGTTGAACATTATCATAATAGATTATTTCCATAATTTGACATAAATAATTTGACTAAGAAAAATTCAGATCCTTAAAGCTAAAAAATAATAAATAAAATAAATTGAATAAGCAGAGAAATACTTCATTTATCAAATAATGCTGCCCAAATGCATCTGGTTGCTACAGAACACAGCATACTAATCAATCCCATTGGATAAATAAAAATATGTAACGCTTAAAATTCTTATAAATATATATATTAACATCGAATTAAGAACCCAAATAAATAATTTATATGAAAACATAAGGTTAAGAACAATAAATCAAATTATTTATTTTTTCTAAATTGCATCACATCATGGTAAAGGCCTGTTTGTGATCAAAAGTTGTTATTTTATTTTTCGTTTCTATTTATTTTTACTACTTGTGTTTGCTTTTTCTTTTGTTTACTAAACTATAGGGGGAGTGGTTTAGCTCAGTGGTTAAGATACTCTACTCCTTACTTCCGGGCCCGCGTTCGAATCTGGCTGTAGTAAATTATTTATTTATTCTATTATATCAGCTCTTGATCGACTCTGGGGTCTGAAAACCCTCCTGGGGCACACCCAGCCTTTATGAATAGGGTAACTGATACTTCAATGAGTAGGGGGAAAAACCTGGCTGTGGTGCGTTTTTGTGGTTAGAACACCTGCTTGCATAACTGTTGATAAAAAAAAAAAAAAAAAAAAAAAAAAAAAAAAAAAAAAAATCAACTAAGTGCTTCCTTGCCAAGTCCTGAACTTAAAATTTGTTACAAGGGTTGAATGGTACTGTTTTTTTTGTTTTATATGTGGTATCATAGTATATTGGGTAGCACTATAATTATTTTTTCCATGAGTGACTGTATCAAATAAAAAGCAAATTTAAGTTGAATTCTAAAATTTAAAAGTGGAGTATATAACTTGTATTAAGGTGCGATCTATCTCCTGTCGGTTTTTTCAACGAGCACTTTGATGGTTAGCTGTTCTGACTTGGAGGGGAACGTGACAGGCTGATTTGGTCTTCGTGAGTACGTGCTTATTATTTTTTTAAATATAATTCAAAAGTTGAACTAAAATACTATATTTCAATTGATATATTGATATTATAATTTTAAGGAGAAGTTGGTCGGGAGTGCGCTGTTGTGAAACTTATTTTTTATTGTGTGCCAAATTTTTGGTCTTCGTTGTAGGCCCTCATCAGCGCTAAATAGAAAAAAAACAAGAGAACAAACAATATAAAATGATTTTTTGAGATATAAAATATAACAATATAGAAATATTATAAGTAAGCAAATAAAGAAAATAAAGTATCGGCATGAAAAATTGAAATTTATAGAAAGTATGACAATATGAAATTCACTCCTGAGTCCCTGACTCAGTATAATAGTATAGTTATGACTAATATTACAGTGCTAACTAATAATTAATACTATACAGAAAGCAGCTACATCCAATTAGAATTCCTTGCCGACAATAAAAAAACTGATAAAAAATACTATCCCTAACCTATTACAAAATTTTCAATTTATTAAAACAACAATAATTTGTTATGGTCCCTTCCTATATATATATATATATATATATATATATATATATATATATATATATATATATATATATATGTATATATATATATTGTCTATTTTGTTTTTGAAAACTCTTCTTTCCATCTCTTAGCCTTTTTGTATCTTTACACCAGAATCCCAATTTTATTTATTTCTATCCATAAACCATCCAATATTTAAATAAATAGGCTAAATCCATCCTTCATATCAATCATTTTTACCATTATTTAAATATTATTATTCTATATTATTTAACAGAGATAATAACAATATTTAACATGTTAATAATATTTAACAGAGAAGTTATGTGTTGAAAGAGACATGCTAACAGCTACTTTGCAAAATGACTACTGAATACTCGTGGGTTTCCTATGGATCATCGTGTTTCATGTTTCAAAAATTTCATCACACACAGAGCGAGCGTCGCACTCTCAGATCGCTTTGAGCTAGCGATCCGCTGTGTACGCACCTATAGGTTTTCTTCGGACAAATGATGTAGAGTATCCGAGATAAATATTTCCAAGACACTGGGGAGTTGAGCGATGGGCGTGTTACCTGCCTTAATGATGTTGTGTACCGTTCGTTGTTTATACCGCCACAGGTGTCCTGGTTGGTTATTGATGGTCATGTGGTTTTGGGCATGAGAGGTGATTGGTTATTGATTGGATTGGTGAGAAGTAGGATAGAAAATGTTATGAAGGTTCTGTTCTTGAGGCATTGGTCCTTATAATAATAATAATATTGAATTTCATGTATAGGAAACCAATATATATATATATATATTATACATTATGTGATTAAAAATTGAAGAGAAAAAATTTCAACTAGCAGAAATAGTGATACAAAGAACAAATGTTACCTGAACAAGCCGAGATGATAGGTGAAAGTTGATTAAAACCCAGTCTCTAAGCCCTGAAAATAATAAAGTAAATGGGTAAATTGATACCATATTAATTTACTAGTTCTTAGGTTAATTAAAAATTACATTACTACATTATAACATCTACCTTCCATTAAGAAGTGGAAGATCTAAATACAGTGGTCTCTCGCTAACACGGACCTCACAAAAAAAAATTAAGATTTGATTTGATGTAAATGCATCCATTAAATAAAGCCATCTGTATTATAGCATTTCCAAGTCAACTGTAACCTTTTCCAAATCAATTGTGACCTTTACCATTTCAATTGTAACTTTGCCCATTTCTAATGTAACCTTTTCCTTTTCAATTGTAACCCTTTCCAAATCAAATGTCACCTTTTCCAATTCAATTATAACCTTTTCCATTTCAATTGTAACCCAACCGAACATGAATAAATTCAATATTATTAATTTTATTATTGAAAGATAATTATTTTAATTACAATAATGACTTTTAAAATAATTTCGGTATATTTTACCGACATTTATTTCGTTTATTAGATGATTGATTTTATGTGCTAATTTCAACCACTTTAAATTTTTTAAATAACATTATTTATTTATTTTTAAATAGTTATTATTTTTTGTTTATAAGGTGGGGGAGATTTCATCGATTTGGTGATCGTTCATCAGGTTTTTGAATTTGCTTGTAAAATTTACTAATGAAATTTTGTTCGGCCATGAGCATTTCTACTTAGTTATTAGTTTTTAAAATTCTTTAGTATAGGTGTCGGTTTATAGATTTTCAAGGGCGCATGTGCATTTTGCATTTTTGTCACTGTTGAAGTTTTCTATGATATATGAATTGTTTATTAGGTGTTCAAGAGTTATGATTCCATTTCTTGAATTGGATTTTTAATCGAGCATTTCGCTTTTGCGTTACTGTTGAAGTTTTCTATTATATAGAGATCGTTTCTGATAAGTTTCTGATTCCGTTTTCTGAATTGCAATTTTTATCGAGCAAGTGCATTTAGAGTTACTATAACAGTTGACATTTATTTGGTACAGGAATCGTTTATTAAGTAGTCAATCATGATATTTTCGAATTTACTATCGGATTATTGATGGCGCAAGTGCATTTCGATTTTCTGTTCTAATTGAACTTTTCTTCGTGCATAAGGGCCGATTATTAGATGTTTTATTATTATTAGATATTTTATCGAACATAAGTCATTTCGGATAACCATTACATTGACCTTTCTTTCGGTGAAGTTATTATTTATTAGGTTTTATAGGACGACATATTCAAGAAAATGTCAAATATAATTGTAATTTTAAATGTGCATGCTAGATAAAAAATAAAATTTGAAAATACTATCAGAACCCGTGAAAACCTAATTACGATTTGTATAACAAAGAAAATTTCAAAAGTATCAGTAAATCGAAAAGCGCTGGTGCGATTAAAAATCCAATTAAAAAAAATGGAATCAGAACCTTCCAATACCCAATAAAGGATTTCTGTATCAAAGAAAACTTTAACAGAGACAGAAACGCAATATGCGCATGCGCGATCGAAAATCCGATAGTAAATTAGGAAATAGCGCCCTGGAAAACCTAGAAAACGATACCTATACCAAAGAATTTTGAAAACTAATAACTAAGTAGAAATGCTCATGGCCGAACAAAATTTCGGTAGTAAAGTTCACAAGCAACTTCGAAAACCTAATGAACGATCACTAAATCGATGAAATCCACCCCTATTCCACCCTCTAAATAAATAAAAAATAATAAATATTTAAAAATTAATAAACATCAATTGCATTTAAAAAATTTTAACTACTTGGCATTAGCACTTAATATCATTTATCTAATAAACGAAAAAAATGTCGAAAGAATATGCCAAAATTATTTCAAAAGCCATTATTGTAATTAAAATAATTATTTTTCAATAATAAAATAAATAAAAGGGAATTAATGCATGCCGGGTTGGGTTACAATTGAAATGGAAAAGGTTACAATTGATTGGGAAAGGGTTACAATTGAAATGGAAAAAGTTACAATTGAAATGGAAAAGGTTATAATTGAAATGGAAAAGGTTACAATTGAAATGGAAAAGGTTACAATTGAATTGCCATAAACTATTTCCTTAATTTAAAATGTGCGTTTTATAAAGGAAACATCTCAAATTAAGTTTTAATCTAGAAACTAACGATAATATATAGTCCTGAGAGATGCGAGTCCGAAACGAAATTTGCAGTGAAAGTTAATGTAAATTAGTACTTGTTTGGTAATGAGTGATATAAAGCAACATAAAAAAAAATAAATATATATTTTGTTGCTTCCATGGAACAAAGTCCAAGTCCAACTCAAACTGTAAAATTTATTAATTTGCCGTTGTTTAACGAAGTATATTACTCATAATCACGAAGTAAATGCAGCCAGAGGCTTTGAAAATAAAGCTTTTAACTTCCAAACAAATAATAATTTCAGTTTATTATTCAAGAAATAATTAAAAGATAAAATTACAAAGAATAATTACTGTAAAAATATTTTTAATTTATAATTTTTTTTTATTAATTAGTTTTGTTTTTAATGAACTTAATTTTTTCCCGTTCGGTAGTTCGAATTTTTGCTAACACCTTGATTTTATTAGTTCGGATTATTGAGAGTCTACTTTATTATATTTTTGACACATTTTGAAATGGGCAATGATTGGAATACAGCCCTCACATCTTATGATAAGAGACTATAGTTATTACTGTACACAAAGGAAATTCCAGACCAAATTTAGAGATGAGAGGACAGAAAGAATTTGATAAAAGTGGTAGATGAGCTTCAGACTGCCAATACCTTGGTCCTGAATGAGGTCCTGCTCACTGATTACCTTTCAACTTTAGGGAATCACTTATTTACTGTTATACCTCTCATGTTTTCATTTTGAGAAGTTTCCTTTGAACTAGAACTTTATTTAACACTTAAAACTTATCCAAAGGTGATTTCTTGAAGGAAAATGAACCCTTGAATAGAAAAGGGATTGAGAGCTTGAAAAGTTACTTAATGAACTCGAGATTCATTCGATACCATAATCCAAGTGGAATAATATGTTCAAAATCATAACTGTTAGGCAGTGCGTTAAATTAGTACATATTTAACGAGTGCTTTGATCAGTTGAAGAGGATTAATTAAAAGCAGTGGAATACATCAAAGGAAATGGGCTTCTTAACGATATGAAAGAAATCCTTGCAAACAATTCGGAAATTTTTGGAATGCTTTCTCTAATTACTAAAAGTTATCATGCAACAATTCTTTTTCAGTCACTAATTAAGATATTTTTCTAATTTTATTTCATTTCCTTATAAAAATTGTACAGTTACGATTTTTCCACAATGAGGTATTCATCAAGAAAGTCCTCTAAGAATAATTAAAGGTTTGAAGATGAATGATGCATCAGCTGAAAGAATCGTCCGTGGTATAGAATTAATGGCACTATTCATATTCAGTGTGTGCATCGCCTGTTCATGTCCAAAGAAAACTTTATTATTATCGTTATAACGAGTTCTTTGAACAATCAATTATAAAAAGCTTCCCGCTCACTTTGGTGAACGTGGATGAATAAAAATCTAATAATTCGACAGCATGTTGTAAATTTCTTACCGGTTCAGACGTTTTACAAGTTTTTTGTCTACTATTGAAACCTTCGTCTGTTGTTTAAAATGAAAGTTGAAGGAGTACTACTTCTTGACAAATGGTTCTATCTGAATACAATGAAGTCAGCAGCCACGCTAAACTATCATGTCTTTCTCTATGTCCATCCGAGTCTAAGGGTACCCTCATAGAGTGCAGGAAGGTCTATTGAATCCAGAGTCGATTGAAGGCATATATCAAGAGAGTAAATTTACCCCCACAGACTCGAACGTGAGCCTGGTGGTCAGGGGTCTAGTGCCTTACTCATTCCAACAATAAAAAAATAAGAAAGCTACGATATTCTGAACATAGACTGCGATGGTGCACTAGCAATAAACAGTCAATAAAAGGAGAGGTGGGCGAACAATTCCAAAACCACCCAAGGAATGTTGATGAATATTTATTTCTAATTAAAATAAATTAATTAAAAATAAATATTAAACCCCTTAAATAAAAATAAAAATTAAACCCCCTGAAACTCGGGGTGAAGCCTAATCAGCTTCTCTTCTCTAAACGTTAAAACTATGGTGAGGATCAACTACAATAATAGTAACCTCGTAGGGGCCTTATCGGATTTGGGGCGGCCCCAGTTAGCATATTACCAGTTAAATATAATTATTTCACTTTATTTTCGATTTAACTTGATACACCAAATCTGGCCACAATATTTAACTTTTTCATCAATAATAATAAAAGGCATAGTGAAACGGAAGGTTTGATGCCGATGCCACCAAACGCCGCCTTCATATATCCTACCATCGAACCCCGTCAAAACCAAATTCCGCGAGGTCCTCTTTAACACAATCCCCTCTCCCCACCTATGTCTCGGTCTAACCACCAAACGTTTAACCTTTTAGGTTAGCAGATAGTTAACTATTTAGGTATTCATTCGTTATTAAAACTAACAACTTTATATCCTCATTTAAACCGCCGCACAGTGAGAAATATGGCCGATCTAGCTGGACAAAAGTCCAATTCGGTATGGAAGCCTTATGTTTTGGAATGAATCTAAACATAATCTTTATCATCCATTGATTGGATTACGAGTTTATTTTGTACTCAGAATGTACAAAAAGGAAAAATAAGAGTTTCAATATTTACTTTTATGGGAATACAGATCTGTTGTGAATATGTTTTCTACAGGTACAGACGAATTTTTGAAAAGGAATTCCGCTTCCTCGTGCAAGTTAATTAGAGCATTCTTAATATAAGTTAATTAATTTATTTATTTATTAATTAATAAATCAGATATGCAGTCCAGTAGTGAGGAAAAATGTCATACCTTTAATTTTCATGGGTAATTTTCATATGTAATTACGCGATAACGTGTAATTTAACGTAATGGTATAGAAAATTTCAGATTTCATCGTTTTCAACTAAATAAACAATTATTTATTGGTTCAAAATTTATTAGTATGAAAGACAAAAGAAGAATAAAATTATAATCATTTTTTTTAATAATTCTGTTAAAATAATATTCTTCGATTTGGTTTTATATTAATAAATTTAGTTTCTATAAATAATTGAAAATTTAATTGTAAATAAGAATTAAATTAAATAATACTAGTATATTTTACATATTATGTAATATATATAATAATTATGTATATATTAAACATTATGTAATTCTAATTTGTACAAATCCAATAAACGAATTAAATAAACGAAAAATGTACTATTTAATCAACTAATATATTTAATAATATACTTAAATTTCTCTATGCATTCAAACGTATTCCCTGATTTATCTATAGTATGAATACACATACATATATATTACAAGTTATATATATATATATATATATATATATATATATATATATATATATATATATATATATATATATATATATATATATATATTATATATATATATATAATAGAAAGAGAACTTTATTCTGGGACTAGGTCTCTTAAGAATAACACAATTGAACAATTAAAACCGAAACAATACCTGGCCATAAGACTACAATATAAAATTCAACTAATGTTTACAATGTTTTTAATAAAAATAAATAAGCAAACAATATAAATTCTTGTCTCTAAAAATATAATTAATTAATAAACATAAAATAGCAAAAACCTAAAAAGAGGCATAAATTAATTGCTAAAAAACAATTGGAAGATTCCAAGACATAAAGCCTCAAGTCTCTGAAATACCGGCAAACAACTAACCAGTCAACGTTTCGCCAATTCAGGCATCATCAGGACATACACCAAAAAATCACATCTATGAAGATGAAATACAGCACATCTCACACCAACCGTCCAGAAAGACGCATCAAACAGAGACAGCACATCACATACTTTTATCTTGGTAAGCTAAACTGCTTTTTAAGATTTGTCTTCGGCACCTCGAGACGGGCCCATGTGTCCCACCTTTACGGCGAGTTAAAGTGGCTCTTCCCCTGCAACCGTAGACAATATTTCCTTGGATCTTTCCTATACAAAAATACCACCACCCAGCACCCTTCCTACATCTACAGCCTCCTACTATTCAAATTCTCGATCCACGCACTGGAAACAAGATCTCGCCTTTCTGATCTCCATACCCCCTCTCACAGAACCAAAACATTCGAATGCTCTTTTCTCGCCCTCTCCTCTACCCTTTGGAATTCCTTTCCTTCTAATATCCGCCATGCTTCTTCTCTATCCTCATTCAACACCTCCTTTCTCTCCAAAATGATGCTCTCTAATTGCGAAATTTCAGTTTAGGATTAAGATCTGGATCTGAAGTGAATAATAGTTTTTAATGTACAAACTTCAATTTTGCTAATCAATTCATTATTTTTATATTTTTCATTTTAAAGTGTTTAGGGTGATTAATAAAGCAGCAAACTTTATTCCTCTCTCAATTCTTTATTAGAAAATCGTAAAGCAGTTGTACAAACCAAAAAACAGTTCCAGGTCAATTATATCAGTTTTTTAATTATATATATATATATATATATATATATATATATATATATATATATATATATATATATATATATATTAAAAAACTCATTTGACTAGTGATATTGTGGTGCTTGTCATTTCGATATCGGCTGGATGTAATGATTACTCCTTCATTATGCTATGTTTTATCTAACTTGAGTTGAGCTTGATATCTATTTAGCTGCTAATACATTAGTCTATGTATATAGGGATGCCATTGGGCAATCATTGAGGATGATTATCCCAAAATTAAGTAAGCTTATGAATACTTTTGAATTTCTTACCTTGTCCTCTAAATTGGATACCTTTCCAAGGGTCTGGTTTGTGGTTACCATTATTTGATAATTAACCAAGATAATGTTCCTACTTTTAAGTTTAATACTAATGTTAATCAAAGTTACTGCTATCTTAATGAAATATATTCGAATTAAATATGGGAATGGTTACTAAAGAACTACCTCCTTGCTAACATTTATCTTTATTCTTCAAAATTAGAATAACAAACTATTACAATAAAAGTTAAGCATGGGAATGATTCAGCCTAGACTTAGCCATTAATTGTTTTAACATAATTCTCTTATCTGTACTAATTGGTGTTGATGGTTCCTCAGCATCTCTCCCTCGTTTTCCCCTGCATATCTTCAGTCATGGAGCCAGAGCGCATAGTCAGTGTTCAGAGCTGCCGTCTTGCATCAGCCCCTATCAGTCTCCAAGTCTTCCCTCAGCCTCGGTCAGTTCAGAAGTCCTTCTTTTTCACCTCCTTGCTTCTATCCCCCTTTTTCTCTTGTTCTGCCTAAGAGGGGGTCGAAAACGTTGTTCATTGGCCGATTAGTTTATAGAGGGAGGAAATTCTGGGATTTCATCGGATGGCTCCACCCCTTGTCCTGACAGCCGGTATCTGCGAACCATTATCCAACTAGTATAATTTAATCATACCTTTTCCAGCCTAAGAGGAACAGTTCTTAAAATTGATTAGGTGTCCCAGCTTTTGGCATTGTTACAGTGTTAACTTCTCGGTAGGGTTTTTTACTATCCCTTATCTCTTATGTGGTGACATCTGTCATCGCCTGTCAGTTACCCTTCTTTATACCTGCTCGTCCCTTATTTCTTTTGTTCGCACCTGGTCTGTTTAAATTATATAACGATAATATTGTCCAATATCAATACATATTAATTATAACTAATGTAGCCCTTATTAAAGTTTTTAAACTAATGTGCTAGTATATATGTAGTATATATATATTTCAATTACTAAAACGTTTGCAGAGCCAATTAAGAAGAAGGATAATTTCTGTAATAAGATAGAAAATGTTCTGAACCAAGCTTTAATGGTAGTGTATAAAATTAACCATGGGAGACTTCAACGGCAAACTATTCATCAAATAATTCCCAAAATGAGAAAGTTAGAATGCTGGTTTAATCTTTGGTTCAATTTCATATTTTGAATATAATGAAATCCGACATTAGAATGTTTTAATTACAGAGGCATATACCTCCATCTTGTATAGCCCGGGGTGTAGGAGTGTCAATTAAACTGGACAGACCACAGATTACACCCAGCTGTCCATAGTTGTCTATCTTAACCTGGTTAGCTTTGCCTCGGTTCATTTTAAAACTTATTACTTGAACATCTGCTGTGGTAACATTTAGTTAAAATTTGGTTTTATTGGTGGCTGAACATAAGCAATCAACAGATTCCTATGATTGGAAGTTTCCAGAAACAAAGCCTAAAGTCACTAAATAAAGTAAATTCAAATAAATTCTGAATAAGATCAGGTAAATTTAAATAAAAGATATCTCATCTGACATCAATATTCTAAAAACAATCCGTCAACTAGGACATCACATCGCTCCAAGATATCTCAGTAAAAGTTCAACTGAAGTTTGATTTTTGCCCTTTTATATTAATAATTATGAATATAAACATACATATCTCGATCTTGTATGTACATATAAATATATATACACACACACACCCACCCGTGAGGAGTTACTAGCCTCCCATCGGGCGCCTCCCCAGGTGGCGGATAGGAGGATGCTCACCAGATATGGTGGGTATCGGGGAAATAAAATACCCGGGGTGGACCAAAACTAAACAAATCCAGGCGCGGCGGTTCCTAGATTAGGCGGTGATCTGGTCAGCGTCTGTTCCTCAGGTTAGAGGCGGCTGTATTAAACCTGACAGGAGGTATAAAATGCAAATTAAATAGATGAAATGATAGAGCAGGAGATTAGCCTTACGGTGCAGGGGCTCGGAACCCCAGTACCGGCGTCGGAAGAAATTGCGAAAGCGGGACCCACGTCGTCGTCATCATGCCACCGCAAAACCACGTATATAAATCCAGCTGTAGCTGAGACAACTTCAGGTACACCTCTGGAGTTTTGTCAGGCGGAGTGGACGAAACTTGTTAAAGAAGTCCAGGAATTACAAGCATACATCCAGTCGCGACATAATGTCCACGGTGAGATAAAGGAATATTCCTGTAGAATCCAGAACCACCTGATTTCACTGGAGAACAAATTAAGTGAGGAAAAAACAGAAAGTATGGTGGATGCTGGTACCCAGACCGTGACGCCAGCACCAATAAAAATTACGCAAAAAAAGAATCAGCTGGATAACCAGCGTTCAACTACTCAAGAGGAGGACTTCAGAAAGAAACAAAAAACAAAGGTGGTTGTGCAGGGTAAATATACCAAGTTACCTAGTGGAGAAAGAGCGGAGCAACCTCGGTAAAACATGATAGCCCTTACAGCATCCACAGGGGGGCAGTGGCAAACAGTCAGGAACAAGAGGAGGGGAAGAAAAGGGCGCCAACGCCCAAAACCACCGAAGCCGGACGCCCTGATAATCAAGATCTGAGAAGGCACCACCATTGCAGATACCCTCCGTAAGGTTCGGGCCGATCCAGCGTTGCAAAATATGGGCTCAAGTTTCACCAGGATTCGCAAGAATGAGGCCGGGAATCTTCTGATACAGTTGAACCGAGAATCAAAAGGGACCCTGGAGAGCATGAAGCAAACCCTAGAAGGAGCGTTGGGATCGGAGGCCGAAGTAAGGGCTTTGAGACAGGAGTCATGGATCGAAATCAGAGACCTGGATGCCCTTACATCAGAAGAAGAAGTTGCTGAGGCACTCATTACCTTATTAGATGGAGAGCATATCCAGAAAACAGCTGTGCGATCGATTCGCCTGGCATACGCTGGAACAAAGACGGCAGTTGTTGCTCTTCCAGTCCTACAGGCCAGGAGAGCAATTGCTGAAGGAAGGATTAGGGTATGATTGGTTATCAGTCGGAGTCGGGAGAAAATCCGACTTGGGGCGAGGCGTTGTTTCCGATGTTGGGATTTCGGACATCTGGCCAGGCAATGCAAAGGGCCCGACCGAACGAAGTGGTGCCGCAAGTGTTGTGAAGAAGGTCATCGAGCAGTGGACTGCACGAAGAGTCCTATTTGCGCACTATGCGATGGAGTAAGCGGTAACGGACACCCGTGCGGTGGTAGCAAATGTCCGGCATTACAGCGAGCTCTAGAAGAACAAAGGAGGATAAAAAGTCGTTGCAGATGAGAATCCTCCAACTTAATCTCAACCACTGCGAAGCCACTCAGAATCTCTTATGGCAAACCGTTAAAGATCTACTAGTGGACGCCGTGATCTTGAGTGAGCCGTATAAAAATTTGGATGGCAACTGTTGGGTATCCGACGTCACAGGAAGGGCAGTAATATGGGCATGTGCACAAAACTGCATAGAGGAAACGCCGCAGGCCCCTACAACTGGTTTTGTCTGGGGTAAGATACAACATCTGTACCTGTACAGCTGCTATGCCCCGCCGAGCACCACAATCCAAGAATTCGAAGATCAATTAGATAGCATAGTACGAGACGCCAGAGGGCGTAGGCCAATAGTAATTGCCGGAGACTTTAATGCCTTGGCGACTGAGTGGGGCAGCAGGTCGGCGAACCGACGCGGAGTCCTATTAGAAGCCTTTGCCAAGATGGACGACTTGGTGCTGGTAAATACAGGGACGAAACCAACATTTGTGAAGGGAGGCAGGTCTTCCATCATTGACTTGACATTTGTCAGTGACAGCCTACGTCCTACTACTGATTGGCAGGTCTGCGACCTATACACCCACAACGATCACCGGGCTATACTGATCACCCTGGAAAACCGAAAATCAATATCAGCGAGGCAAGAAAGGAGTACAGTTCGCTGGAAAGCTAGTACTTTTGACAGGGAGTCATTCAAAATTATGATGGAGGCATCTTGTGAGCTTTCAGGCTCCGCAGAGGATAAGGCACACCAGGTAATGGATCTGGTCACCACAGCGTGTGACGCAGCTATGGTGCGCAGCAACGCATGAATGGGCCGAAACCCAGTTTACTGGTGGAACGACCAGATCGCTGACTGTCGTAGACGGTGTCATGCATCGAGAAGAAGGTATCAGCGAGCAAAAGGCAGCCCTCAGTTCCAAATACTTCAGGAAGAGTTCAAAGCTATGAGGCGTGAACTACGGTGAGCAATCAAGATGAGCAAGAGGCGGTGCTGGAAGGAACTCTGCGAAGAGTTGGACGAGGATCCATGGGGACGGCCTTACCGGACCGTCATGAAGAAGTTAAAGAGCAACTCTTCGAGATCACCTACGTGCCCGGTTGTTGTAGAGAAGATAGTGGCAACTCTTCTCCCAGAACAAGAAGAATTAATGCATTCAGGGTTGTGGCAGCCATTTGACGTACCATCCATGACAGCTGAAGAATTCAAGGATGTCTGCACTAGCCTTCAGATAGGAAAAGCATCAGGTTTGAATGGCATCCCAAATATGGCACTAAAGGCGGCAATAGAGAAAAGGCCAAATCTTTTTCAAGAAGTCTTCAATTCTTGTTTAAGTGAAGGGTCCTTTCCGCGGCCATGGAAAAGACAGCGCCTTGTGCTGATCCCAAAAGGCAAGGGAAACCCATCGGACCTTTCAGCATATCGACAGATATGTCTGTTGGACACAGCTGGCAAGGATTTGGAAAAAATTATAGCTGGCAGGATACAAGAGACCACAGAAGGTGTAGGGGGCCTAGCACGGACTCAGTTTGGCTTCTGGAAAGCAAGATCAACTCTGGACGCAATCACCATGGTGATAGAAACGGCTCGGAAGGCTATTGCGAGGAAGAGGTGGAGGAGAGGTGCGAAATGCTATTGCGCAGTTATCACGCTTGATGTTAAAAACGCCTTTAACTCGGCGAGATGGAGCTGTATTCTGAATGCCCTGCAGGAAATGGGTGTCCTGATTTATTCAACAGAGGATGGGCCAAAAAGGTTTAAACCTTGGTGACTGGTGGAGTACCCCAGGGCTCAGTGCTTGGGCCACTACTGTGGAATGTCATGTACGATAGGGTCCTCAGGCTTAGCCTGCCAGAGGGTGCCAAGATGGTGGGCTTTTCCGACGACATCGCAGTGGTGATCGAGGCAAAATACAAAGATGAAGTGACCTTGAAGGCCAACCAGAGCATTTCATTGATCCGAGATTGGCTGGCATCGGTGGGACTCCAGCTGGCAGACAGGAAAACAGAGGCCCTTCTTATTAGTAGTCGCAAAAGGGGCCTATCCGTGTCTTCTGAAGATTTCCACCCACACTCGTATAAAAAAAAAAAAAAAAAAAAAAAACACACTCACATATACATCAATAGATTTATGGGCTTCAAATGTTTTCGTTTATGCAGATTTTTTTTCGTAACATTTATTCTTTTGTTTCCCTAATATTTATTTATTGCATTTCATTACCATTAATACTGACTTTTGCTTTCGTATTTTTTATGCATTTATTTGTATTAATATTTTGAGAATATACTTTGACTTTATGTATTTTTTCGATGTTTTTTTTAACATACCTGTGATGTCGAATCTGACACATAATAATAAGAGCTTGGAACAAATTTTTTAATTGATAGGATTTTCCGGCAGTAACACACATCGATCTGTTTTGATTGATTATTTTTAATAAGCGTTAATTTGTAATAAAAAGAAGCAGTTGACCCAGTTAAAGCTTTAACGAACTTGCATATAAGTTCCCTATAATCATTTTATGTAAAAAAAAAAAAAATCCTTACCTTTAATTTTCATGTATAATTTTCATATGTAACTACGCGACAACTTGTAATTTAACGTTATCGTACAGAAAATTGCTGATTTCAGCGTATTTAACAAAATAAACTATTTAATGGCCCAAAATTTATATGTTTGAAACACAACAGAAGAATACAATTATAATTATTTTATATAATAATTCTTTTAAAATAATATTCTATTTTGTTTTATATTATTAAATTTGGTTCGAGACATAATTGTATATTAAATCGTAAAAAAATAACTAGATTACCTTTTATTTAGTTTAATCTAATATATATTACATACATACTATAATAAGTATTATGTAATACTAATTAATAGAATCCAATATATGAATAAAATAAGTGAATAACATTGTATTTAATAAAAAAACATATTTAATAACGAATACCTTCAGGCAGGGTATTGATGTATTTTATAAAAAATCTTAAAAACTTATGAAAACATGTTTCTTAAAGGTTATTAAATTTTAAATAGAAATCATGGAACCTTTTTTTGTCTTTGCCTCACTAATCAAACATGACTTATTTTTTCCCTTAGAAAGAAGTCAATTTTCTAACTCATGATAAACTAAGCCAAGATCGCTTACTCGGAGGGACTTGTTTAAATATTTGAACAAGTTATTCAAGCGATTACTACTCCTCCGTACTGGAGGATGAATATTACAAAGCTAACGCTCATACGGACATCAATTTTCATAGGCAACTACAAAACGTTTTGTCTTGTCTGTAACGAATTTGTCCAAAATGTTTCTTGAGGTTTACATTTGGATAGTCTATCTACCTCTATGTCATGGGTCTACTCCTTTACAATTGAATTGTGTTTACATATTTTGTTTATTACAGTATTACGTAATCTTCTATTGTTGGATAAAGTTAGTTGGTCTGTGCTGAAATTTCAATTAAAATGGATCACCACGCCATCAACCACTTACGCCATTTTATGCTTTGTGAATTCGATAAACCAGAAAATGCTGCTTCAACTTATCGGAAACCTGCAGAAATATATGGAGAAAACGTCATTAGTGAACGGCAAGTGCAGAGATGGTTTGAAAAGTTTCGAGCCGCAAACATGAAGACGAGCCTTTGACAGGAGGACCAATAGAGCTTGACGACGAACTACTGCAGGCTACTGTTGAAGAAAATCCTGTTGAAACAGTTAAAGTATTAACAGAAGAACTTGGATTGACACATTCTACTGTACACTGCCATTTGCCATCAGATACATTTTAGTAAGCTTTAGAATTTTCCAAAGGAAACTAATAACTTATAACTAATTCAATTTTTAGTATAATGTTTGAAAACATCTATTTACCAGTAGAGTAGATCCCCCTTTATCCGGACTAATGTAGCCTTGGCTATTCCGGATAGGAAAGTATGATCAATAAATAAAAAATATTGATAATAATGACATTTATTAATGAAATATGTAAACAATTTGTTTGTTCCATAGAAATTACTACTCGTTTCCTTTCATCATATATATGCTCACTTTTTATTTTGGAATCACGCGAAACCCCTTCACATTTTTGAATTACAATAAAATTAAAATAAAGTGGAAAACTTGGAAGTTAACACAACAATAGGCGATAATGAACTGCATTCTTGGCTAGAATACATATGAGAAACTTTACGGAATGGAGGAAGGTCCTCTACAAAAAATTATAATCCCTATTATCACAAGAACTGTAATTAGCCAATTAGTGCTCGCTTTTTTAACTGATGCATATACCTGTCTCTCATTATAGAGTTTCACATAGATAATTTTTATTAGATACGAATTATTGATATGTTTTTAAGAATAAAATTGGATTAAGGTACGTTTCAATTTACACTCGAAGTATTTAAAATAAAAAAACACTTTTCATGATAATTCATTTTATAAATACGTCTTAAATTGTGTTATTAAAAATAAGATATAATTTCTTAGCAGTTTATTTTGAGGAAAAAACCAAAGGTGCAGAGGGTACGTTCAAATTATATGGGCTTCGGATATGGTGGATCAACATTTCATTTTTAAAAAAATAAGAAGAAGAAGAAAAAAACAATCTTGAATAATTAAATCCATTGGAAAACAAATCAAAACAGAGCCTACAATGAAATGTTTTCTTAATGAAGGTTTGATAAAAAATTACGTTATTACGTAAACAGGAAACAGGAAAAAAAAGAGAAGCAATGGATGTTGAATTAATTATAACATTCCAGAATTATCGGATAATTACGATGAAAACATTAAAGTTTTAGGAATAATTTTTTTTTTTTCCAATAAAGCTAAAGTGGCACGATATCAAAGGAAATAACATGGAGGAAAGTAGGAAAATTGTAGGAAATACAGTGAGAAGCACTAATAAGAAAATAATGAAGCCCGATATTTATATAGGTATATCGCACGAACACATATTGATAAAAAATTTATGTTTTTTTTAAAACAATGAAAAAAAAAATGTATTCTTCAAATAATTTAAAACTCATATTCTGAATGTCGAGATTGGATTCTATTTTTACTACATAGCTGACATTATGTTGAGAAGGCTTTTACAAGTAGGAGGAAAGATGACTAATGACCCATTAAAAGGGTAATGAATGGTGACCCGAAGGAGAAGAAGCGATCGAGGAGAAGACCAAGGCGTAGGGTAGTGGGTTGAAATTAAGCTCAACAATTCTAATTTGGTATCTCAAGGATTAAATGACTCAGGGTAAACGTAGTGGATAGTGGATACTTTCGGTATTTTCGATACTCGTGATATCACATTGATTCATTACAATTTCGAATCTTTGG
>OX411307.1:87953146-87993189 GCA_948150685.1 Rhaphigaster nebulosa | reverse complement strand
CTCAGGCATCTCTGTAAAAGGCCCTTATTTAGTTCAATTTATAACACATCACAGAATTAATTATACTTAAATATTCTAATAAATACCATATACATACTAAAATTATTTAAAATGCATATAATGTAATATTTAAGTCCAATCCGGACCAAGTCGAAATATACAGCATCACTAAAATAATAAATAAATAATTATAATAAAAACACAATAACAAAATTGAGATTGGATCAAATTTCATTAAAGTTTAAAATGCAAAATTCCTATTAAGTTGGTATCAATAAAACACCTACAACTTCAATAATAAAATAACAATAAGGGAGCCATCTGAGTCATCACAGCCATCACAGGTGAAACTCCAAAGAAGAAGGCAATATAATGTCACAGCCAATTATGACAACTGAATAACTTACTAAGCTATCATTAATAATTATGCAACAATTAATCTACATACATTGAAACCCCCCAAAATACAATCTATTAATTTATAAATCTAATATTCATGTTAATTTAAATAAATCAAAACATCAATTTAGTAATTATACTGGCATATGTGCTATTCAAACCGTTAATATCAGATTTAAAATTGCACACTCTATTCAAATTTTTAGTTATGTATTTGGACTCAAGTATTTTTCTTTTTCCGTTGCAATAATCTTCGTATTAGTAAAATCAAAATAATGCTTGTTTTCATGGCTATGCGTGGAAAGACCTGTAGCTTTATTATACTTTTTAATTTTGGAATTACAATTACTTCTATGTTGGCCAATTCTGTTTTTCAAATTTTGTTTAGTTTGCCCTATATAACAAGTCTGTATATTATTATCACTGTTTTCATTGATATTTCTACACTCAATGCATTCAATCTGATAAATAATATTTGTTTTGTCTTCTTTTTTATTTTATCTTTGTTATTGGTATATATGGCTTGTAACATGTTTATTGATTTTTTACCAAATTTGAGATCAGTAATGTCATATTTTTTTAATGTTTCGGATATTGAGTTAGTCAATCCATCTATGTGGGTTAATGAACAGTATTTGAACTTATTATTTTGATTAGTTCCATTTTCATCCACACTTATTTTATTATTTTTATATTATTATTTTTTTATTATTATTTTAATATTTTATTTTTATTTTTATCGTTGGGGCTGTTCATTAATTTCGATGGCCTTCGTACTATGATTACTTTTAGGATATTTAGTTTTATTCCATAATTTGCCTGTTAATTTTTTAGGATATCAATTTTCCAACAAAATTTTATAAATATTGTTCTTAACTATCCTTAAATACTGTTTATTTGTCAATCTTATTGCTTTAGTTATCATATTCTTTGCAGTATTAATAATTTGGCTCCTATCGTGGTTACTAAAGTGATTTAATAATCGGTTGCTAGTGCCATCTTTTTTGGTCCATTCAGTTGATAAATAATCGTTTATATCTTTATGAATGTTAATATCTAAAAATCTAATCCTATTATTGCTTTCATTTTAATGTGTAAATGTTAGGTTAGAAACTGTGTTAAGTATTTTTTAAAATTCTTCAATATCCGTTTTATCGATAATAGCCAAAATGTCATCAATATACTTAACAATGAGCAGCAATTTTTTATTATATTTTTTGATAGTAACGTCTAGTATATTATTCATAATAATTCCACACTCATGGCACCTCCCATAGGGATACCTTTAACCATTCTATAAAACTCATTTTTATATACAAAGAAATTATTTTCACAACACAACTTGACACCTTCAATATACAATTTCATATTTTTAATTTGTGTGTAAGGCTCAATTAATTTCCAATTTTTTTCTATGATTTTAATAATCTCCTGTATACTAACATTAATAAACAAACTTTCAACATCAAAACTGACTAAGCAAAAATTATTGTCCACTATCTTAATGCTTTATAATATTTTTTTAACATCTATTGAATTTTTAACATCATAAGTGTTCTGTGAGTTTCAGATTATTAAGTGTAGAGTTAAGGTACTTGGCCAACCTATCAGTAATTCCATTAATATTATTGATAATAGGCCAAAGTGGAGCATTATTTTTATGTAACTTAGCTATAACGGATATTCTGGGCGTATTATAATTTGGGTTTAATAGTTTTATTTTATTTTCTTTCTTAATAAAATTTCTTTATTAATCTATTAACATAATTTTCCATTGTTTTATATGCTGTTTTAGATGGGTCATATCTAATTTTTCTATAAAGCCTATTATCATCCCAAAGCTCCTTGAGTTTTTTGTTGTAATCTTCATGCTCAATAACAACTGTTTTTTTTTAGTTTTGTCTGATTTGATTATATTTAAATTACTATTACTATTTAATTTTTAGTATCATTTAAATCCTTATTTATTTGTTGATGTAATTTGTTTATTCTCATTATCATAAATATTTCTTTTATATTTGTTATTTCTTTCTTTATCTATGAAATTGCTAATATTTTTATTAATATCATTCGAATACAGGCTTTGTGATTATCCATAATTAATAAATCATTAATCACCAACTCAGCATCGGCAATAATGCTAATAATTTCCTTATTATTATTATAAGGTATTACATTAAAATTTTCTCCCAAAGCTAAAATGTTGATAATATTATTAGGAATGCTGATGCTAGTTGAATTTTCCACTCTATTGCTTCTATGCAAATTATTATAACTGTCAATCAAATTATTTTTTTATGTAAATACTCTCATCAATGAAAATCTTATAAATATTATCCGTGCTAAAAGATAGTTTTTGTTTTTTTCCAATAGTATAATACGGTTTATTGAATTTGGGTTGAAATTTTCGATTAATTTTATTTGTAATTCTAATATCATGATAGGGTAAGATTTTCTTTACCAATTCATCTATGTGTTTATTAATATATTGCGTTAAATTTCTATCATTAATAATTTTAAATATTTTTTCAATATCATTTTTAATATTGTGTAAATTCCAATGTATTTGTCTAATTTCTAATTTTAAAATGTTTTTAGCCATAGATGCAATGATACCCTTATTATCACAATTACCTGAAGTCAAAAAAATAGTATTAAACAAATTTTCAATAGGCATGATGTCCTTAATAATATGTATTGGAATTTATATATATATATACACACACACACACACAGACACACACACACACACACACACACACTCTCTTATTTCGACAATTGATCGAAAATCAATATCGTATTGAAGTCAATAGGTCTACGCTGACACTTTTTACGCAATAATGGCATCGAGTCTTCATTATGTCATTTGATCATGTAAATGTATTATTCATTATGTCTTAAATTAACTGACTTTCCTTACATCAAAGGAATTATTCACGATTTATCCTTGTATAATGAACAATGGGTCATTAGGACAAAAAATGATTATCTTTAAATCTTTTTCGCTTTGAATATCCCCTGTTTTAGAAAGATTTAGTTTATGCAAGAAGTTGAGAAGCGCCGAGTTCTCGTCTCCTCCACCAGCTTCCTCCATCCACCGAAAGCTAATTAATCATAATGAGGCAGAATAATTTTCCTTTCCTCCGGGGAAAATCGGTACTGGGTTTTCTTGTGAATTATTACTAACCATAGCTTTCCATTTGCATAAAACCTTTTCTTTGAATAACAACTGATGAACGGGAGGAGTTAACAAATTTCACCTACGCCAATTTTGTGAATGAATTTGCCAGTTGACATTTGGCATATATTTGTAATCGAATGAGTTTGACAATCCATTATGGGAACCCTTAACGTACACCTTGAAACAATCCGATATGGCAAATTCAATCTAATAGTTTGGTGTTCTCTGTAGCTTTTTTCTTTTTTCTTCCCGATTTAGTAAGTGTTTTGTTTTTCTTTTCGTTTAGTTTTTATTCCTGCATGTGTTAAGTCTTGCTCAAATCGATGTTAGTAACAATTTATTCGGACTATAATATATTAAAATAGATTATATGTTGACATTTCTAAGAGTAATCCACCTTTTTTAGTCGTTGATGTGAGATTTGTTATCTTTTGTCAGCATTTATGTGATCATGTTTTTTGCTTCCCCACTGGCGAAGGTAGGGAACCTTAGAATTTACGCAGGAAATGAAAAAAAAAATTGTCCTCTGATGTTTTAATTTATAGCCGCGTTTTACGTTTTAGACATCAATGAACAACGGCTTTGTGTCACTCTGTAGTCAAATCCATGTGACGGGCTTAACAACTACTACCGTCAATCCGATTTTGATGAAATTTTCAGGGATTGACCAGATGGTCCCATTTCAATTTTATCAAATTTCATCCACTACTTCCGCTTATGCATACACAAAACCTATTTTACTTGACATGCCTATATTTCTAAAACGGCTCGTCTGATCTGGCCCAAAACTGGAGGAAAACAAATGGTCCGCAATAAATTTCATCATATTCCATAGATAGATCCATGTGTGTATATATATATATATATATATATATATAAAACTTGTAATATATATGTAAAGAAAACGCAGAGCGCTTTTCTTAAGTTTGTATTTGCCGCTGCTGAGCATGCTAACTAGAGACACCAGATGTCAGGACGGACAGCTGTGATAGCTAAGAAGATAATAGATTAGGCCGCGATCCAAATGGAATCATTTGAATAATTAATTTTAAATTCATTGGTGCGAGATCTAAGAAACCTGAAATAAGGACTTTTAATATTGTTTCTTTTGTATTTTCAGACGAGAGAATGTTTTGTTAACACATAATGAATTTTTTAAGAATTGTAAATACGTATTATCAATAAGACTTTTGTATTTTCAGAGAATCACTTTTTAGTTTTAATTTCCACCAAGGGTGTAAAACCATATATATATATAACCTGGAATAGTCATTGAAGTGGTACCAATGGCTAGTTCCTTCATTTGACTTCTGTCATTTTCTATTACACAGATGCCACATATAATTATTGCATTTTAAATAAAATATGTAAATTAAAAAAATAAAATGGATCTTTATCAAGTGATTGAAAAGCAACAATGGAAGTATTTCTTATTGGAAACTGAATTGCATTCACAGTTAATGACCATTGATATAATTTTTCCGATTTCGGAGACTGGGAGATATCCTATCATGTCCTTATTAAATCTTCATTTTCTTTAATCCTGTAGAATTTTTAAGATTCCAGCCTAAATGAATACTAATGAACACACCTTATATTGGGCGTGAAAGTATTTTCATAGGCCAATACGAGAGCAGGAGAGAAAGACAAATGCTGGAGTCTCCCCTCTCCACGTGGACTTACAGAGTGAAAGTGCCCTACTCACTGGCCCAGGAAAGACACGGTCGAGAATGTAACATAAGCATAAATTTCACGTTTCTTGATCAAAGGCCTAATCCAGTTGGGAGTGACCGAGGTTAATGGAAACGGTGGTAAAATAATATATTGTTTCAATCGAACCGCTTGTTTTAACACAAAAGTGAAACACATTTAAATATGTTCGTAACGGGTAGAGGGAGTACTTTGATCAAGCTCCGTCCTCTTGGGATCGATGTGCCACAGACCGAGAGCCCGAGCAAAAAAACTGGCGTTATCTAAAGGAAACTTTGATTGCAATTTTTTAAATCCTCATAGTAATGACATTTAAACAATAAGAGTCTGCCAGACGGATCATGCTATATGAAAAAATGGCGGCCAAAAAAAATCAGCATTTCAGGACTATTTTTGATTTTTCACCTATAATTCCTAAACGGTGCATTCTATCAAAAACGCTAAGGTATGTAAAATTAAAAACATCAAATTATGCGTCTAATGATTACCACAACATCATAATTTCGTTATTTGATAAAATGCACCGTTTTATGCTAATAATAAAATGCTAGATATAAAATTATTAAAAGCGAAAATGTTATCTTAAAAAAATGCTAAAGAAAATAATTGATTATTGTGATTTTTTTAACTTAATTTCAAACCGACAAGCATCTTTATTTAAAATTATAAAATATTGAAAATTCGGAAATTAACTAACGAGCTTTCCTTACATACTTATTTTATTAAAATAAAACATCAGTATATTTGAATCAACTCTTCAACTAACACTCCTTCCATCACTCCATCACAGGTTGCAAAACAAATTAGATACTTTTCGAAAAGAATTACCCCTGTACATGGCTTGACAAATGCTGAGTTGCTCTACCTAATGCCTAGGAAGGCTCTAGTGTTCTCTGCACAACGTATAACCCAATAGTTAAGACTAATATTCCCAATACAGTGGAATTATTCAACATAAACATCGTTCAGAAACAAGTCAAATCACGTAAAAAGTTCTTCCCACAGACCTATTAGTTCACCTCCCACATATTTCACAGTTAAAATATCTATGTATCGAACTTCGATTGGTCAAAGGTTCCTTACAAAAAGTTCGCAGCATAGTAAGGTATTTTCGATATACAAAATAATTTAAATTATTCGTTACTGACAAAAATATGTATATAAAATATGCTAAAAACAAATTGAATTGTCATAGTTGAAGGAACATTCATAAGATCAAAAAAAAAAAATTAAATTAAAAAAAAAAAAATAGATAATTGTGAATAAAAATTAAAATATATAAAAAAATAAATCCTGTACCACCACAACCCAAAAAGCGTCTTGATGTTGGCCCCGGGCTATGCCAGCTTATGACTTAGCTATGCCACTGCCATAGATAGTCCTTTAGATAGTGTATAAATAAATATATATTTAATGCAACTTACATCAATTACTTAACAACAAGTAATTATTATTATTTTTTAAATAATACTAGATATAAAATATTAAATAAATACGATGGGTTAAATCATTTATTAAATATATGTCTTACGATTTATTAATGCATGCATGAAATTTTTCTTTTCCTAAAAAAATTATAAAATATTATTTGTGATTAAAAATTTATGAATAAATTGTTTATTCATTATTTTGTATTAATCATTTTCCCAAGTCTGCTTATCTTTAACCTTACTGTCTACAATAACCATGCTATCGTTTCCAACTCCCATCAGGTAGAACAGAATATACTGGAAACTAGACTGACAGGCTGCATATCGACAGAACTGGAGCAGAAACCGTATGACTGATGTGTTCCTTGTTGTCGCCCAACCATTTGACAAACTATCTTGACAAAGAGGCGTTTTTCTTTAAGCTAAAGACTGCATATTGTATACGTAATGCTGCATATTATATAAGAGGAATGCTGTTAATATTAATTTCAATTTCAAATCCTTCTGGTATTTTATGTTGAATGTTACCTAAGATAAAGAAAAAAGCTGGTGCTATCAACGTTTAGGATATATATTTTATTATTAAAGAGATTGGACGTCCCATACATAATTTATTACAGATAATTAATAGACGGAATAATTTTGATATAAAGAAGTAAAACCATTTAGAATTTCATAAGGAAGAAGTTGGTCGAAGGGTGCGGTCAAAGACTAACACATTAATAAGTAAGACCTATTTATTTCGTGCCAACGTTTAGGCCTAAGTTTTAGGCCATCATCAGGGCTAAAAGAAAAAACAAAATAACAATATTGAAAACGACAGAGGCAGTACCAGTAACAGTAAAAAATGATAAAAACAGAAATTACAAGCAAGATAAAAATATATGAAGTATAAAAAGAAATATATGGCACTATATATTGTAAAAAAAGAAAAAGTAAAGTTAAGTGAAAAGAGTGAAGGAAAGATTATGAATTACATGAAGCAATAAAGTACATAATACATGCAATGATAAAATATATGCTCACTATTAATTGAAATGAAAACTAGTATGACCTTGAAAGCATATCAAGATAATTATGATATTGTAACTTTTGTAAAGGATTACATTGATGTTAAAATTGTTGATGTTAAAACTTAGGCCGAAACGATGGCACAAAATAAATAAGTCTTACTTATTAATGTGTTAGTCTTTGACCACACCCCCCGACCAATTTCTTCCCAAAATTTATCTACGGTCAACCAAGCTCACTCCATCTAGAATTTCTTATCACTCTAAAAAAATTTGTGAATTTATTAAAATTTTAAATCTAATTCAGAAGATGCTATTAAATTTTGCAATATTTTTCTTATTTTTATCGTTTATGTTCAAATTACTCTTAATCATTTATTATGTAATTTGTATGGTGATTGCTTACTAGTACTAGTTTTATAATTATATTTTATCAATATAATGAGTAACATTTAATATTCTCATTCGTTGTACCTGTTAAACTTTATCGTAAAGGAATGTTAAACTCAGTTTTTATGAAAACTTAAAATTAATGTAATTGCTAAATCATAACAATAACATTTTAAAACTTTATTTTTTTTATTTTTATAAATGTAACTATACTAGCCACGAATTTGAAATAAACATCCAAGAATAATTATAATACTATAATAACGATTAAACAGCAAACTTATTGTTAGGGCCACTGATTCACCGACAGCTTTGACCTTAATTTTTTTCTTATATATTAATTTTCTTATATTATATCTTATATATTTATCCCGTTCCTTCTAAGTATTTAATTAAACCGAATTTCTCGTTCCCATAGTTCCGTTAACAAGTCACGTTAACGGGATGAAAAATTGTGCTAAATAGAATTTAAATTAAACACCACGGTCCAAAGCCTCGTCGTCTCCATTCCATGGATGCCGTGAAAATCGCTGCTCTGGCATTACCTTGTTCACTATGAGACTCCGCCTAATCATCTCAGTGGTATCTGCTACTCCAGATAAAATGCGTTCGGAGCCAGCGTTTGCAAATGTTATATGAGTATCAGCAGTTTTAGAAGACGCGCAAAAAACAAAAGTTAAAACAGGCCAAAGCTCACAGTACCAGTGCATTTTTTCTGACGTGAATACAAATATAGTGCAAATGTACTTAATTTTAAATACTGGAAACATCCCTTTGTGGTATTAGAAATTTTATTTGATAAAAAAGTTTAAATTTTTTAAAAACAGAATTTTAATGTTATCGATTTTTGAAAAAATTAATGCATGAAAGATGAACACACGGATATTCTACTGTATAAATCAGCAAAATATCTGGACTCCCATATACACTTATAAAAACATATCGAGAAATACTAGACACAAAATTGTTTACATGCCACGCCGAACTTACATCGCTCAAATGGGTATTGCTAGACTGGCCTCATAGACGCTTTAAAGTATCCATCTGTTCTGAATTATCTGCGGAAGATACCTGAGAGGATCGGTACATTTCGTACAATCATAAACAAAGAAAATACCCTCCCTTTCAGGTAGAAAAAACATCAATAACACAGTCCACCAAAGAAAAACGAAATACGAAATTGAAATACAGAAAGAAATTTTTTTCTTTTGTAAGATTAATTCTTCCGCAATATATGGACAAAGAGGATTACGGCATTTAATAAAGCTTTACCAACATATCCGTTCATCCCCTCACCAGAGCATTCTCAATCACTTCTATTCCAGTTCGAGCACGAAAATTAATCACGTATCTGTTTCTAGTATGGCCAAGAAAATTTGTGGGGATTGAGAGTCTAAATAATTTTCTCCCGAGATAGATTGAAAAGAAACTTGATTAGTTTCCGTAAACTCCTTTGTTCCATATATTTGGAATTCATTTATCTTACTAGATTGAATATGCCCTCTCATGCTGACAGTATCATCTAAATTGTTTATGGAATAGTCGTTTTTTCTTTATATTTTGTTAAAATATTATATCTAATTTTCAATTCATAAAGTATTGTCAACTCCTCATACATGAAAGGAATGTCCTCCGTCGGATTTATCTACGGTTCCATCTACATATAACAATGGAAAACGGAAGATGCCAAAAAACGTGTAACTTCGTTCTCATGTCTGAGGAGAAAAATACAAGAAAGGTTTTCCGACAGGCACTGTTTGATCAGTGACAAGCTGACAGGCCTAGACTACACATGACAGTTTGCGTAACCAATGAATGATGGAACAAGGAACCGAATAGCGTCAGCGCAAGACAATGAGATTGATGCTGGAGGAAGTCAGGACCCGACGGGGTTTGTAGTACTATGGATCGATGAGGAAGGTTATTTATATTATACTATTGGTTGCAATAGAGTTTGAAATTGCACAATAAGCTAACCATGCTGCAGTAACGTTTAGAATGATAGTTTTGAAATTGTAAGAAAGCAAGGGAATCACGAGTCACAGTAATACTACCTCAGCAGTTATATTATAATTTAATATATTATTCTTAGAAAGTCATATTATTGGGGAACTCATGCTGAAAGCTTAAAGGCTTTTATAATTTTATTAATTATATAAGTGTGTGTGACTGACTGTCAAAAATGAATTTTCGGTCCGACATGAATCTAGAAGAAGCTTTTCTGCAACAATCAATACAGATCAAGAAAACAATATAATGCTCGAGCGTCATAAACGGTGTCAAGGAAACTATCGTGAAATATGGATTAACGTGAAAGATAGTTCTAAAACTCACGACAGTTGACTCTCCTGTCAATCTGGAAGAGCAAACTGCCATTAAACCAAATTCAACGTCAAGACATTTAAATTGAAAGGGAAAACATAAAAAAAATATGGGCGAGACATATTAAGAAAACACTACTAAAGGAAGTATGGGAAAGGTGTAGGGATGGGAAAAGAATAAGGCAAGCTCCTTAAAGAACTTAACCGCTTTATAAGGAATGAAATCAGCTGGAGTGCAACATATTTTATCACGTTTTTTTTCATTCGTGCGCATTTAAAGCTGCTTCAAACAGACTATTCCTGTTCCCCATTTGGAAGATATGCAAAAATCCAAGCATAGTTCAGGAGGGATAGATACAAAATCGGCCAGTTATTGAAGAAGTTCAAGTAACATAAAAATATCCATCACCGCCTCTTTCCTGAATTTAAATCCGCCTAACTCAGTGTCAGTCGACCAGAACTCTTACCAGGCCTTCATAAAGATGAACATCCCAAAGAGATTAATCCGACCAATGTTAAAAAACCTTTGGACTCGAACTGCGGTGAGAGGCAAGGGAATGCTAATCCTCCTCTTTAATTTCGAGGTAGAGAATGGTGTGCGGCAAACCGGAATTCAGCATCTCATCACCCTGTATTACTGAACGTAGAAGCTTCTAAGATACGCCAATGACTTCGACATTTCCAAACAGAATTGGCCCTGGTCCTAGATGCACATAAGAGTATAGGAGTCAGAGAATGTAAACGAGGAACTGGCTACTTTGAAGCTGGAAGTTACAAATTCAAGAAAGTTCGTGGCTTTATCTACCTATAGTCAGGAGTGAAAAAACTAAATGACGGATCCCATGGATTGAATCGGAAGATATCGATAACTAATTGTTGTTTTGAACTTTCAAAACACTTCAAAAGCAAATTCATCTGTTATAGGGTCTCTACAAGACTCAGGTTCGTCTTCTTTTAACCAATAGATCTGAAAAAGAGAATAGACTTAATGTCTTTGAAAGAAGCTCTTAAGGCAGATTTTGGGTCAAGTTAGGAACAGGAGAAAGAAGAACGCAGAATTCGCAAGATTCTTCCCTAAGTTTTGGAGGCTTCGGTGGTCCGATTATGTTGTGCGGATGTATAGCGCTAAGATTTCGGAAAAATCCCATAAATAACTTGAAATTCTAACTGGAACAATACAATTTCCAAATTTAATAGAAATAAGGGAATGGGAATAATGGCACGCACCCGTTAATTAATTAATTATGCCCTTGGCAGAAATAACTTCGCAGAATCAGAAAATACCGACGCAATTGCCAACGAAAAATTAATAAACTTTACATTGGAAATTAAATACGAGAGAAAGAATCTCTTATTGTAAATTTAGAGGAAAATAATATTTGAAATGAAATAACATAAGTATTTTAAACAAATTCCTTGCATTCTAACGTAATTGGGAACATTATTATTGAAATACATACCAATGGCAGGTTCTGGAGCTAATTTGGTTAAAAAACAAATAATTTTAAAAATAGGAGGTATAAATCCTGCAAAAAACTTTAAAAAGAAAAACTACTCTGAAAATTCTTAAAGAAGAATAATTGTTAAAGTTATATTTAAATCTCTATGTCATGAGTTATTCAAATACCCCAAGCGTTTGTGGTTTTATTAGCATTGAAATGGCATTTAGTTATTTTTGACTTGATATTAATTGTGAATAAATGCTTGTGGTAACTCGGTGTTTAGTTTACTATTGCCTATAAGTGTCTACAACCGGAATTTAGAAATTATCAAAAGTGTAAATACTAATTTTTCACTTTGACTTACCTATGTATGAAATATATTGTAAATAAAAGTATATAGATCGTAAAAAAAGGTTGAACCCGCATTCATCAGACAAGCTTAGATAGCTGGGCCATGTTCAAAAGATACCCCCAGAAAGATACACGCGAAGGGCCTTCTACGGGGTATAACTCAGTCAAATTAGGTTTTTTTGCTGCCTTAAACCATATAGTTCGAAAAGCTTCAGGAATGCGTAAAAGGAGGTCCCTGAACAACGTCTGCGAAATTACCAATGATATCAGGTACCGCGGGGCTTAGAAAGGAGTCTCAAACGTCCCTTTTTTCAGTTTTTGGTGCATGTATTGAAAACGCTGCGTCACACAGAACAAATTATAGTTTCAAAATTATACTAATCCCTATAAGATGGTATACTCATATTCATCTCTAGTGTTAATGCCTCCGAGATATGAGCCGATCAAAATGGAAAATGTGCAGAAAAATGTTTAGCGCCTCACGTTTATCTCTTCTGCTTTCCATTTTACGGGAAACTTAACATAACAAGTTGTAGGCCATAAAATTTCCTCCAAGAATATATATATATATATTTACTTTTGCTAATCTTTCTTCAAGCAGTCAAAAATTAGAGTGTTTTGAAATTTCGCGGTCGATTTCGTGATTTCGGTGTAAACTACTCCTCATTTTATTTCCGTATTCATGGGTTTTTACTGTCTGTATCACGTTATATATTGTTTATGTAAACATCTATGGTATTTATTGCCCAGATAACTTATAATACATACATATATATATATATATATATATATATATATATATATGTGTGTGTGTGTGTGTGTGTGTGTGTGTATACACACGCATACTCACACACATATATCTGCATATATAAGTGTATGAAATGTGCACATTTTTGCACGAGAGGTGTAATGAGGGTGTTTTTTTTTTTGTTTTTTTTTTGTGGGTAATAAGTGTCAAACTCTATGCTTAGCACGTTTAGTACGTGTTAGCTGATAAAATGGGTGATGTGGATATCGAGGATTTCACCCAATGTGTCCCCAATGAGCGGTATCCACTGTAAATGCATACCGGAAGCTATATATCAAGATACAAAAAGACCTCTAGTTAAAAAAGTGATCACCTAAGAATGAGAGGTAGGGAGGAATAACTAATAAATCACACACATATACATAATTATATTAATTAATTGTTTTTATTAACTAAATACTTTAAGTACTAGCAATATAAAAGCAAAAAAGTGGTTTACACAACCTAATTTCCGTTCAACCATCCATGCTATCACACATTTCACGCTGTTCATTAATCTCATCCTCCAACTCTTCCAACTCCTCTTGAATGGGAGCATTGTTAGTTCAAGCGGCTCAGACAGGTGAACAGTGGATGCCGGCTTTCCGGCATCCACATCTCATACCGCAGCCTGAGGTGCAACGACAACATATGGAGTTGAGCACGCTGTCAGGAGGAATAGTAGCCTTGGTCTTAATAGGTGTCAGATATCGCGCATATTCTTTTGTCCAACCACAAGGTGTAGATTCGAGTGATTTTCATTTGAAATGTGGTTGATTCATTTGCAAACCACAGTTGGTCATATAGAAGCACTCTGTACGAGTGATGTAGAGCAGCATATTTTGTAATTAGCTATGTAGGCTAGTTCACTTTCCTCTTGGCTGACGATTTGACGAAGCACTTGTACCTGCGAATAGAAAAGATTGGAATCGCATATTCATTTAACGAACAGCATGCAACCAAGTTAGTATGTGCAACACGTAATAAAACATACTTGTGATGATTGAGGACATGCTCGTGGGGTGGGGCCTAATAAATTAGTAGGAATATTTGTTTCCCAGCTCCAGCTTATTCTATTATTTTCGTATTGTGTTTTTTATGAATGTTATGGGATCAAGAACTTTTATTTATAATTTTTGAATCACTAATACCGTCAACTGGCTACTTTTTTCACAAATGAGTATGAAGATGAACAAAAATTTCATAAAACATTTTAAATATACAGTTCTTTTGGAATATTTTGTACAGTTTTTATGAATGTTATGGGACCAAGAACTTTTATTAATAATTTTTGAATCACTATTCCCCTTCACTGGTTACTTTTTCCAAAAATAAGTGTGAAGATGGACAAAAATTCTATAAAACTGTTTAAATATATAGTTCATTTGGAACATTTCGTCATAAATTAGAGATTATATTTCTTTAAATTTCATTTTCTTAACATAGAGTACTCGAATCTAATTTTGTGGGTATTGGTCGTGCTTTCCAGGGGGACCAGCAAAAAGTCGGGGTTGAAATTTGATCCAGCTATCTTTGTATTTTTTTAGTTCTAGCTCCCAGATAATAGAGCATTGGCTTGCTCAAGCATTGATCGCCAGTTTTCTCGGTTAGTTGCTGCTCCCTCCCCTCCAGTTGTTGAAACCAAGTAGGGTTTTTGAATCAGTAGCAACACTATTTTGCCATCGCATGCCAGTCTGGGCCTTCCGACACGCCTGGTTCCATAGATCTGTTCAGCCAGGGCCTTAGCGGGCATTTCCTCCCATCTCATTCTAGTGATGTGACTCGCCCATCGTAGCCGGGAGAGCTTGATGAATTGGCAGATATCCATATCGTTATACAGGCTTTGAATTTCTGCATTGGATCTTCTTCTCCAGGTTCCTCCTGAGCATATTCCTCCGAAGATTCTTCGGAGAACTTTCCTTTCAAACCTAAGGATTGATAATTCATTGTTTTTAGACATAGTCCAGCATTCGGATCCATAGGTGAGAACAGGTCTGACAAGGGTTTTGTATATTCTGTGCTTAGCATTCCGATACAAGGTGCTGCTCCGCAAGTGTTGCTGTAGAGCAAAATAGCACCGATTGGCAGCCATAAAACGCCGTCCTGTTTCGTCATCAATGTAATTTCGGACATTCACCTGCGTGCCTAGATAGACAAAACCTTGGACTCTTTCAATGTCGTGTTGTCCCAACTTCACGTACCCATTAGATGATTGACTAGGAGGCTCGGCAAAGATGTAGTCTCCGTTTATGAGAAGTCCCAATCTCTTTGCAGATTTTTCTATCGGAGCAAACGCGCGTTGCACCGCTTTTAATGGCCTTCAGACCAGATCTAAGTCATCGGCGTATCCAAGGAGCTGGATTCTTTATGGATTCCAGAATCTCTTACAGCTTTTTCTAGAGAGAGATTAAAAATAAGACAGGCCAGACTATCTCCTTGTCTTACACCTGTTGTCATGCCAAAAACTCTCCATGCATTCTTACAAAGCATTTATTGCCTTCCATCGTAATTTTTACCAGACGAACTAATTTTGTGGGGAGGTTCATCTCCGTCATAGTCATAGCTTCCTTTCTGTCAATTGAGTCATTGGCTCATTGAGTCGTTGGCTTGTTTGAAGTCTATAAAAACGTGATGAGAAATGATCTGATACTCTCTCGTTTTTTCCAGGAGCATCCGAAGGATAAAAATTTGGTCAATGGTCGATTTACCCTTAACAAAGCCATATTGATATGTTATTATTTTTTTATCTGCATAGGGAATCAATATTTTTTATAATATGTTTGAGAGGATTTTTTATTCACATGGAAGCAGCGATATACCTCTATAGTTGTAACAATTAAGAGAGTCCTCTCTCTTATGAATTAGGTGTACGATATAATCGCTTTTTTCTATTTCATGGGAAGGCATTCTTCTCTCCAAGTATCCATAAATAAATCCTGCAAGAAAGTGATGAGTTCAAGGCCACAATGTTTATATACTTCCGCTGGTATGTTATCATTACCTGGAACTTTATTGTTATTTAGTTTTCTATTGCCGCTACGATTTAATCTTCATCTGGTGGTTCAATTTTTATTCCTCCAACCAGTTCCTCTGCGATGGTGGTGTTGTGGGAAATATCTTGCTCACATCTGTTCAAGAGAGCCTGAAAATAATCCGCCCATCGATCTAAAAATTTTTGTTTTTCTGTGATCAGCGAGCCATCTTCAGCCTTGGAAGCGGAAGTCCTTGGTTTGAATGGTTTTCTACCTTCATTCACCATTAGAAAGAAATTTCTTGCATTTTTCTCTTTGAAAGAGTTTTCTATATCCTGCAACATTTTGGAGTTCCCTGGGCAGATTGTAAATATTGTATATCGGTATAAATGTTTCAAGATGACTTATTTTATTTTTACTTAACTTAATTTTTCTTTTTAACGGTTGTTTACTTGTTGCTTGTCTATCAATTATTTGTTTACTAGTAATGTACATTTTTTTTTCTTTTCATATGATATTTATTATTTTTATAATTTTTTTTTCGTTTATCTTATATATGTATGGTTTGAATGGCTTCTTATAGCCCTAATACTTATTTCCCTTGAGTGTGGCAGCTTGAATTATTTTTCAAATAAAATTTTAAAAAATACTACACGATTGTTGTGCTATCGGAATTTTAAGGAATGCAATATCTGTGGGATATTGCAAAAGTAATCGAATTATTTTTATAAATTACTTACCAAAAGATCCATAAATATGCGAAGAAAACATTTAAATGGTTTATCGTTTGGATTCCATACCATATTACTTGCGAAGGATGAAATCATGAAAAATATTCCTAAGTTTAACTATATTGCTCATATAAATAATGATTTCAAATATGAATACCAGCAGTGTAGCACAAGAAACAAATCTGTCACTACCGCAAATTGAGCTCTTCTTATGCATTATGCATCTTGTACCACAGAAAATGTGTTCATTAGAATAATTCTGAAGAAGTATGTTTTGATTAATTTATTGATTAATATATATATATATATATATATATATATATATATATATATATATATATATATATATATATATATATATATATATATATATCAAAATTACATCAATAATGAGCCTCATCATATTTTACTAATGCTTTCCCGAAAAACTATTATTCCTTGTGATACAACCAGAAAAATACGCTTGCCTAGGCCTGGCAGAGGATCATACCGGAATAATTTCAGATTCATTCAATATTCTCATAGCGCTCTAACCCAGATGATCTTCAGGCTCAACAAAAATAAGATCCAACAAATCCTCAATAACAAGGAATTTGCCAGGCTAAACCAGAACTTAATACTACTAACCATAGTAAACCAATTCATTCTTATTCCTAAACTCAAGGTTCTGCATGAATACTTAGAAAAAATAAATAAATATATATTCAAACTTCTTCATCTACTGTTCGTAATGTAATGAATTAACGTTTTCATTAATTTTAAATCCACCCTATTTCTCAAATCGTAATAGTCCAGTTTATAAAATGTAAATGATACAGTTCACGTCGTAATCAGTTACAGAGAAAAAAAGGACAAGTTTATATTATAAAAAACGACGAACAAATGTTGCTCTTTCTAAGTTAGGATAAATTAAGTTTCTTAAAACTATAAAATTAGAATTTTAATTCCAAACAACATTTTATGTTCTTAAAAAAATCAGTACCTGGATGTATGACAAATTTCGATATAATGAATTTGAATAAAAAGAGGTTCAAAAGTGTGTTTATATATATTATATTTCCAGTGCTGATAAGGAAAAGTATTTTTTGTTCAGTTTTAAAAAATAAGAACCTTGCCTAAAACAAAATTCATATAAAATATAGTCAACTCTCAATAACTTGATAACGCTATTTTCCCTCCCCTTTCGTTTGATCAAGGATAAAAAAAAAGGATTGCTCAAAACCAATTTAAAAGGAAAATTGAAATATTTTTCATTTTCTTTGTTAGTAAAAGGTCACCTTCATAATACAGATTTTCTCAATCAACATCCCTAAAACGTATGACGTTGAAATGTGTGTTTATATAGAAATAAATTATATTAGCTGATCAGTAGTTTAAAAAATATATCATTTTTTGGACTATACATCTCTACACTACTTTTATGTCTGTAATAATCTTTTGAAAACGATCATAAATGTTCTCCAGAGGTGAAATACGGCATTTTATTAACTTATACGGTCGTTTGAGGGACATAAAACCTGGTCAAATAGGTTCTGACTGTGGAGAAGATAACACAATGTAACCCCGATGAAAGGTCACGTTATGTGCCATTCGCAGAACAGTAAAATTGTGAAATAAAAAAGTGTATAGGTGTTATGCTATTTTTTTTTTCAAAAATTGTTTAAGAGGTTATTGCTTTAAAGTATGTTTATAATTAAAATGATACGTCCCAGCGAATCTAGATGTTCGATAACACTGTAATGAACAATAGAAACCTATATAATCAAACAGAACCCTCCCATATACTTCTTGGTCTGGCCCCCGGACGTAAACATGTTCATTCGGCGCTGATTGCCTTATAAATGATTCGTTACTTAACCAGCCAGTGACGTAGCCAGAGAGGAGGTCCAGGGGTTCCGGACCCCCCTCCTCCCGAAATGACTAAATAGCGATTGTTATTATTATCTGTAATCAAAAATTGTATAAACCTATTTGAATTTTATTTTATAAATAATATATCTAGGCATTCAAAATATTACATAGAGAGAGAGAGCTCCCTTTCGTCCACGGTTAGGATGGGTTTCTTTTTTTAATATAGTTAGCACGAAATCTTGGGTCTCGAATGGGTCTTTAACCAAAAGGAAAGCTATAGCATCCTTTCGGCATGTTCGGCAGGTGGGCACCACCTGGAGTTTTCAATCTAGGGTCATTTACTGGATATACACAGCGATAAGACCTAGAATTCAATTCAGTGTGGGTGGTGGACAGCCCTGAATAGGGCCTTCCATATTCAAACGCTCTGCCGCACTCAAAGGATGGAATGCATGAGTATTACGGGATCATTTCGTACGACACCTACCAAAGCTTTAGAAGTCCTTCTATGCTTAACACTGCTTCACTTATGGCAGAGGGGTGAAGCGGTTATGACCCACCTAAAATTCAAAGATAACAGATAGTGACAAGTGTCGGGTGAACCTATAGGCCACTCAGTAATAGCCAAAGTTGTGGAAGCTTTCTATCCTTCAATATTGCTGTCCTCCACTTGATAGAAACCTTACTCTAGACCCTAAAGTGAGCTACTCATATTCTAGTTTATCCGACTGGGAACAAGGTTGAGTAGTCACTAAAATAGACAATCTATCCTGTTTCACAGATGGATCTAGGAAAGTCTCGACCGGCTTAGCAGAAGCGAGAGTCTACACAGAGGATTTAGGAATTAACTTAAATCTATCATTGGGAAAATACTCTAATGTGTTCCAAGCAGAAGTGTTTACGATATTGTCCGCAGTCACATGTGCGGAAGCTATTAGCTGCGACAGGGCTGGCATTACTATCTATTCAGACACCCAGTCAGCTCTCCAAGGCCTGGAATTTTCTAGGGTAACTTCCGTACTGGTAAAAGAGCGCAAGCAAGAATTGGATCTACTCGCCTGCTCGAAGAGATTGAAATTAGTATGGGTGCCTGGATATAAAGAAATCAAACGCAACGAGATGGCTGACCAGCTTGCAAAGAAAAGTTCTGAGAACCTTAGGGTCCAGAACCTCAAGGGGCCAAAACCTTCGGTAGGCATCTCTAAAAGGCATCAGCGGAAGAAGGTCCACGACTGAACATGGAAATTGGAATGTAAGGAGTGGAGGGAATTCGTAGGCCTCAGACAGGCTAAGTCACTAATTAAAAAACCTTCTCCTTCTAGAGCCAGTTGGCAGCTGGACCTCAATAGAAAGAAATTCCGACTGCTTATCGGAGTACTTACAAGTTATTGCAGGCACACTTAAAGATCTGTGGAGTAATAGGGGATGAGACCTGCCAATCCTGAGGGTAGGCACCAGAGATTACATAGCTGAGCGCAATAGATAGGCGTCATTAGGATACATACTACTTGGATCTGACATAATTCGAGAACAAGATGCTCCCTCCATTGAATGGACGTCCCTTCTGAACTTCTTCAGGAAAACCAGAAGGTTCGACATGGAGGATAAATTGGCTTTCTCTATTGGTGACAATCCACGGGTTAGGCAAAAAGGACCACTAGACCCAGTTGCCGGACTTTGTCCCCCCACCTTTACTAGTATCAGTGGGTCTCGAATGATATTTATTTTATTACAATGCAAATCAATATCAATGCAGGTTACTTTCATTTTTTTTTCCGTAAAATATCTTCGCCTATTGCTTATGCAAATATCTACACATATTTGAGGTGTATTCACGTATGCTATAAGCATCATTTATAACAGAGTATAACAAGGTAAAGCAAGATTGACATTATTATCAGCTGTCATGATGTGATATGTGCTTGAAACATTATCTAATAGAACAACTAAACACCCCGTTCATTCAATCGTTCTTCTGTGGACTGGTAAGTAGTCTCAAGGAGAGGAGTCTCGGTTCTTTTAAACCTTCAGGGTTTCAATTGTTCAACCTATTCAGAAATTAATTTAATTTAATCCTCATACAGGTCCCTACATTCTTCAATTCGTTTCTCCTATAAAGTCCAAGAAAGGAACAAAAAAGAGCAAAAAAACGCAAAAATCGAGTATTTCTGATTTTTTAATATTTTATTTGGGTATGAATTGACATTATATATCTACATTTGCGACCTCGACAGACGACCGGAAGTTTATTTTATTCAAGGAAACCCCTAAATTCGTCGTTAATTTTTCATTTGTCATGCTCAATATCATAGAAACAATCTACCGCACGAAAAACAGTATGCCTTTTTTAAAGAAGAGTAATAGACCTCTGTACGTTCAATAGTTCCCGAGATACAGATTTGCAAAAAACTGTATATTTTTGAAAAACTAGAAACCACGATCTTGTGACTATATTTAGGCTAATGTCAGGGAAACTGCTATTCCTATGAAGAAAATCATTAGAAATTACTTTAAAATAAATTTAACTAGCTTTATTTTTAGCACTAATATACATCTGTATGCCAAATAGTTCCTTAAATATCAAACTTATCTCATAATCAATCATGCTTGACGAATGTAGCATAAAGTCAAAATAGTGTAAACATATTTTTTATGCTGCTCTGGAGTGATAAAAATATCTACTATTAATCATACTGCATAATCTGAATTAACAATCAACTGATATTAATTAAATCACAATTAATTATTAATTAAATTAATTGTATTTCATAATAAAGACATATGCTTAACAATATAGGTAGTTAATAAGATGACTGTGTTAAAGAACAAAACATTGTATTTAAAAAACATATTAATAATATACAACAAATTACGTTAGTAATAAATCTATATAATACATATAAAACAGGAACTGTGACGTAGCCAAAGGGGGAGGGGGGTCCGCTAAAAATATATTTACTTATTCTTATGTGTGAACAATAATTGTATAAACCTATTTGAATGTTATTTCATAAAAAATATATCTAGGCATAGAAAATATTATACAGACGTCTATTAGTGTACAAAATTGTTTATATTTCTTCTTCGTACGATAGCAGTTTCCACGATATTAGCCGAAAAATGGTGTTTTAACGTTTAAAAAAAAGTTTTATTATTTATAATAACTGTATCTCTTGTAGTCTTAAGCTGTTCTCTTATTTATTTTTGCGACTCTAATACTTAGCGTTCAGGGATGAAAGGTGACTCATTTAAAATTTATTTGAATTCTTTACAATCTTTACTTGAATAGTTTTCGAATAAAAAATGCGTTCCTTCAGAAGGATTTGATAAATTGTATAAAAACTGTGCTTTGCGAGTTTTTTTCGCGATTAGCGCCTTTGGGGCACATCGGATCAAAAAATTACCCAATATGAATTCCGTAAAAAAAAACACAACAACATCCAATTCGAAATTCTAGAGTTAGAGTCGCTCCGATAGGTAACTAAGTCGGCAATCCGTCTCAAACAAGCTTCACATTACTCAATGAGGATCACACAAATTTCATTATGATTTGTTAAACATTCTAGAGTTTAATGGGGAGGGACAGGTTATCTGTGACACCTGTATACCAGAACAGACAAAATTGATTGTCTATCAACGTTTCGGCTTACCTTACGGTGCAGCGCTATGATGCTTCTGATTTTTAGATGGCGCAATGTATGAACCCTATGCTCTATTAACCACTTTTTCACGTATCCAAGCCGAAGAATGCTCCCAAACGCAGTTATGACGCGCGCGAAAGGAATATATTTATTGGAGTAAAGCGCTTGGCCGACGCTCTGAAGATGACGTCATAGTTCAGGGGTGCCCAACCCAAAGCACGCTGTTATAATATGGCACGCTGTGGGTTCCGAATTGACACGCGGCAGGGTAGTAGGTTTTTAATTATTTAATCTTAATTTTGTTATTGAAAACAAAAAAATGTTTCATTTCTTTTTCTGGAATGAAAAAATAATATATACAAAAGAAGAAAACATATTTTTTTTAAAAAAGCGCCTATACTATATAGAAATAATTATTGTTAAGGTGGCAGGGTATAGTGGAGTGGGGGTAGAGGGTACAGTTGTGGCACGCCTCAATATGAGAAACCTTTGGTAGTGGCACGCGTTATAAAAAGGTAAGGCACCCCTGTGATAGTTAATCACTAATAATTATTCTGGTGCGTGTTTCAACAACTTTATATTGCAGAATTTGGTATTATGAAGCTACCGAATCGCTTAAGTCGATATTTTCTCGGACTATAAAAGCTGATTGATTACAAATGAAGTTTCCGTAACTTACTGTTTATCAGTTTGACTAACACAACAAGCTGAAAATACCTTTTTACCCATTAGTAATATAGCAGTTTTCTGATAGTAGGCCGCTGAACACAAGACATATTTTATTTGTTAGGGATCGATTTTGGCCGGCGCCTTATCTGAGAATCGCTCTCCCGATCCCCATCTCTTCTAGATCCTTTAAAAAATGGCCCTTCACTCAGCCTCCTCCTCATCGGATCATCTATTTCACCAAAGCCTCATCCTCAAGATGAACAAATAACTGCTCAGAATCTCCGAAAGTAAACTATAAACAAAAAAATAACAACTATATAATGCAAAAAATAAATAAATTCGAATATATGTAATTGACAAGTAATTAATTGCATATACTTTAGTTGGTGTTATCAGAAAATCATCTTGATATACCGAAAGAGTAGTATATAAACTGATTACTTCCATCAAGTGAACAATTGCAACGTCATTTCATTCATACTGGTGTCAAACAAAAGCTACAGCAGAACTTGAGTCTTCTCTATCTCTATCGAAAAAACAATATTTTCGCTCATTTAATTAAAATCATTAACATACAATTTTTTGATTAATCGATCATACCAAACCTTTTCCGGAATTTCGTATTATCTGGAATAGTAATAATGATATGGAATCCCTGGCCATATTATTTCGGATAAAGGAATTTATAGTATATTTGCTGTTGAAATTTCAAAAAAATAATTTTGAATCAGAACCAACACAGACAGGAATAGGTAAACAGGAGAAAAGAAATGAACACGCCCTACCTGCTTTTGTATTAATTAATTAGTTATTCAGAATAATCATCGTTACAGATATTAAATGGATCTCCATCTCTGATATGTATAGATTTTTATTTCGTTTTGGCATACTTTATCAAATGAAAACAACTTTTAATGAAGAAGATAATTTACTCAAAGATTAATGTAGCTGTGTATTCTAAATCACCTTTGTTTGGCTATATTTAAAAATACATTTTTGTTATTTATATATTAATTATATTATGAAGGATTTTTACTAGAAATAGTGATCGATTTATGCGTAAATACAAATCATTTAAAAAGCCGCAATGGATTAAGAATGAAGTAGGTAAAGGATTGTGTTTAAAGGACGCTATAGGGGAGAAATTATTGTCAGGAATGGGTAAGGAATTTGGGAAGGAGGTACCAAGAATAATGAAGGATTTGTTAAATGGAGCAATTCCATGGAAGGAGGTGAATAAGTTAGATATAGTATTCAAAGAGAGGTCAGAGGAACGATATGTGATCTAATAAACAAAATTAAGGGGCTTTTTGGTTCCCAGTTATTGAAAAAGGATGAGACCTAATAAGTATTGCTGTCGGAAAACATGGTAAATCCATCTTACCATGATACCATGCGTGAGACATAGCAGCGCTTGGGAGCCCAGAGGATTAATCTAATGAAATTATTCCGGGTTTTTATTGAGGAATAGAAATGAATGAGAAGGTTAAGGTGCGTTTACACGAGGGAGTTTTTCACTGTCGAGAACGGTAAATATACTTTCTAAAGTAAAACTTACCAATGTAAAAGCCTCTGAGGGTTCGAGGGTGAGCTCTCCGAAAGTTGTAACTGCACTTTACAGCAATGGTAAACGTTCCCTCCCTCCTCTTGGAGAGTACTCTCAGGATATTCAAACCTATTTTGCATGATTACTACTCTATTGAACTACTCTCCGAATGGAGGGAAGAACGTTTACATCTGCTGTGTTGTGACATTGCCAGTTTCGGAGGGCTCAACCTCGATTTTTCAGAGGCATTTATACTTGCTAGTTTTACTTGATTGAGATGAAGTAAGATATAATACGAAACAGAACTAAAAAGGTGCTTGGAACTGACGAGGATGGGCGCAGTTTTTTCTACGTTTAGCTGCAATGTATTATCTAATGCCCATGAGTTGATGATATCAATGTCAGATTGCAGCTTTTGGTTCGTCTCAATGTTGGTAGGATGGAAGGATATGTAAATTGCATCTAAACATAAGTGTTATTGTGATTGGTGGATAAGATCATATAGATCAATAATAAAAACAGAGAAAAATGTTGGTGATAATGAGGAGTGAAATAGAGCAATGAATAAATACTATCTTTACGAAGCCCGCTAATATCTCTCCCTCCGGGTATGTGAGGTCCGTCAGCCTATTGGAGGCAACTAACACAGACCGGGCGTAGGAGTGATGACCTCACTCCGGGTACTTCAATTGCGAATCGCGTTGTAGTCTTCCAGGCTGTCAAATAGCCGTCCGGAGGTTTGGACGATATTGATCTGATCGCACCAACAGAAGCTAGCCTGAAGGAGGCATTCATTTAAGGGTCTTGAGTCTTCCATTAAAAACATGAACTTAGCCATTAACACCCACAAAACTTCACAAGCATATGGTTGTCGGAAATGACCGGCGATCCCCATACCTCCAAGTAGGAGATTATCATTGGAAGTATCATTCCAAGTAGGAGAATGTCATTGAAGTGGTACAGGATGTTGTGTATTTTGGTGTCCGTATGTATGTTAATAACAGTCCCTCTAAGGAGATCGAAGGAAGAATCCAGGTGGCAAACAGCAGCTACTATGGTTTTGTCAAGCATTTTCGATCCAGGCTAATTACCACAACCACAAAACGGTGGTTAGACCCGTCCTCATATATGGATCGGAATCCTGGATGATTTACAGCATTGATGAGCAAATACTGGCCGTGTTTGAGAGAAAATTGTTGAGAAAAATCTAAGGACCAGTAAGAGAGAATGGCGGCTGGAGGAAGCTTTTCTCCGAATTCTGTGATTCACCTGTGGTGGATTTTTTCAATCTCAACAGGCTTCGCTGGCATTTTCGTATACCGATAAGAGTCGCTAACCACACACCTACGGAATAGAGGAAGATTGGAAGACCGAAAGTACGCTGGATGGACCAAATGGGCAGAGTGGTACAACGGCTGTGTGCAACGAACTGGAAGACCACGGTACTAACAGAGACGAATGGACAAATTTTCTAAGGGAGGCCAAGGACCGCATAGGACTCTGGCGCCATTGATGTATAAATGTATGTAATTATGAAAATGAGGCGCCAATGCCATGCTACATATGCTGGAGAACAAGAAAAAAATGTTAACGTTGAGATACTATTAAAGGTCCCATGTTTCCCACTAAAAAAAAAAACAGTATTGAATAAATAAGATAATTTAAGTCAATATATAGAAAAAAACAAAACAAATCTGAAATCTTTGGTTGAGTAAAACAGGTCAGGACAAAAATACTCGATTATGTCCAAATTGGTTTCATATGTTTCTATTTTATAAATGAATAATAAACCATCTACTCATCTCCAAAGATACAAACATCTTCAGCTATTCTGCATATTTTGTTGTAGTTTTGGATTATATATAACCATTTAAAAATGCGACTTTCTTTCAACAAAATACTAAGACAATCAAGCATTACAGTATCCTTTAATTATGCACCACTTATCCCGTTCGAAGAGAGCTGCTACCAAGGAGTTTATCTTGACAAGCGTCTTGCAAGGAATCCTCATACAAGAGTGAAACATTAGGAAACTGCTCACTTCAAAATTTACTCGAGAAACACGCCAAACATCCAATTTATAGCAATAATCTAATATGTGTACGTAATCATTATTAGGCCTATTTGTACCTATGGAGTTGTGTTTAGGGGCTTCATGGAACCACCGAACCCAATCCTAAAAATCCATAATCCTTCGAAATCTAATACTTGTTAATTTATTTTACCCTATCATTCAATTAAATGTAAACACCCTTCCTGTCCTACTTTCAAAGATTAAAAACAACAAGATTGATATATCGATATGTCGAACTACTGTTTTTATATATTTGAAAACTATCGATACGATTTGCTCGATATTTACATGTATATCCCCCATAAACCACCGAGGGGTCTTAACAGAAGATGGCCACAGAATCTTCTAACTCAGAATGGTCTTTGTGATGGGGACAATATGTAGTTACCTCACAAACCGTTGTCATGTAATACAACTCATTTATTATTGTATCATTATTATAATTTTAAATCTTATTAAATAAAAAAAAAAATTAACAACAGTTGAATATTGTTCATGATACACTTTTTGTGTTTTAAGTATATGCAATAAAAGTATTTTAGAACATTAAGTAAGCCTGCCGAAATCTGCTCAATTCGATATTTAATATAATAACTTAGACATTATAATCAATCTGAAATTAACTGACAAGGGATAAATCTGTCTCCGTTGGTGACCTAGGCAGTCATCCGCTTGTTACTAAATTGCATCCTCATTATCTCTGCCAACTACCAATATAAACACAGGACATGGACCTTTTACAGCCCTAGGGACCCTCAACCTCTGATGATATTAACAATTACTGCGACTGCTAATATGGCCAGAAATAACATGCCCAATACGTGATATTCTAGGAGTAAAAGTCACACCTATTAGTCATATATAGTACTTATAATGCTGAAGCCAGGAGAGACACATCGATGAAAGATGTGGTACCAATTCAATTAGGAATAATGTAACAGAGTGACTGTTGGAGAATAAAATATTTGAAAAAATCAAAATTTGATTTATAAATATTCTGTTTAGGATCTTTAGTTACACCAGAGGCTTCGACTGAAAAGTAGTCTAAGAGGAGAGAATTGCTTTATTATTTAGCCATGCTGCCCAAATATATTAGGTTGCTTATACACATACTTATCATTCTATTGTAAAACATAAGTACATTTTTTTTTAAATGTTAATTTTAACTATTTACGGCTATAAATTATTTTTATTTTGTTAGTAATACCATTATTAAAATTTGAGCCTTAGATTTTTTTTTTTTGTTTTTTTGAGTTTTTGATTATTTTTACCTCTTTATTACATTCAATTTTACTTTATCGTTCATATGGAATTTTACAGAAGCGTTTGAAGTTTGCCTATTTAGGTTTTTCACTGTCCCTCAAATCCCTGATAAAACATCAACAATTTACCTTTTTGTATTAAAAAATAAGTTAATATTCATTTTTTGTTCATATAATCAGGAATCAGGAATAAAATTGTAGCAGTTTCTCACAGTATAAGCTCCTTCAGTGTTTATTTATAATAAACAGACATTTAAAAAAAAAAAAAAATATACTAAGCAATGAATTGAATTTAAAAAAACAAAAATTAACTTAAAATATTTTATTGATTGTCTAAAATAAAATATAATACTATAAACATAAATAGAGATGTTTTCAATTATTCATACAGAAGTAAACATTGATACTTATTGACAACCTAGCTAGCATGTACTGTGGCACTCCTCTTTAAAGTAAACGTTATATCTCTCTTTTCCAGTAGGCCCTTCATAATTTTAAAATATTACTTTAAAAATAATAAAAAATCAAGCTTACAAACCTTCTTTTCCCATTTCAATGAGACCTAGAAAACTTTAAAGTTGTGCTCGCAGGAACTGCTAATTTTGAGTTGGGATATTCTTCTTGAAAAAGAGCGATATCACATTTAAAAAAAAAATAATATAAATAATAGTCACTGGAAGCACGAATTAGTTGTGTGATAAACTAACGTTTCCTGTTCGTAATAAATTTTTGTTGGAAACCTTTGAAAGCTTTGGACCAGGCAAAATAAAATGTAACTCTTTGGTATTCCTCATCATGCAAAATTTTTATATATAATATATGAATTGTATGAATGACTGTGATGATTAACATAATTACTGCTAAAATTTGTATTATAATTAGTGTAAGAAGACATTGAAGATGAGGTAGAGAGCCTCGAAACTTTTGAAAATAAATGAATAACAAATAAATATTAAAAGAAGAGTTTTTAACAAGTTATTTATAAATTGAAAAATAAAATCCATTTCTGGGAACTCAATGCTTGTCGCCTATTCTCTGAATCTCGGGTCTATTTATTGAAGCTGCCCTACTTGGACTTTGCTCGCTCTAAGAGTGTTCAATTATTACGGATTTTGTTGTTCTATTTTAAACCATCAACATAACAGTTAATATAAGACTCTATTTTTATTACTTGTAACCAATCATATCAGGAACCCAACCTTATTCTATTTTTTTTTTTTTTTAGTTTAATTTATGTTGCGGTTTTTAATAAGCTTTTTTACTTGCCTATATACGAAGTATGAAGTAAGGGGAAGTATTGCGATTGTGAAAATTTTCGAACTCGAGTTTTCAACGGAAATACACGTTTTAAGGTCCACTGAGTCCAAATGACCAAGCCTCGCAAAATGGTCTGTGTGTATGTGTGTCCGTCTGTCTGTGTGTCTGTGTGTGTGTATGTGAACAGCCTAGCTCAAAAACGAAAAGTCGTGCGATACTCAAATTACGTATTTAAGGTAGGTATGTGGCTGTGATGTTACAGCAACTTTTTCGTCAAAATCGACTAACTGGAAGTGTCACTTTATATAATCGATTTTACACTTTTTTACAATTTTCTCGAAAACAGCTCTAACGATTTTGATGAAAATTGGCTAAATTCTTCTTCATAAAGGCCTTTAACTTTTCAATTATGTAGTAAATCACCGAGGAACTGCAGGGAAAAAAGTTATGAAGAAAAGAATATTTTATTTGCGCATAGCATAAAAAGTATGCATTTTACGGTAAATTATGTATAGAATTGTATGAAAAGGAATTAAATTATCTAAAAAACAATAATAGAATCATCAAAATCGGATCAGTATTAGCAAAGATACAGTGTATTTTATGAGAAGCACTAGACCCTAGATGGATAACCGAGAGCATCCGAAAGGAGACGGATGCGACCGAGCCTCCTCCTCTGCCAATATGTAGTAAACAATACGCTCTGTAATAAAGTAATTTAACAATACAAAAGCGGAAATTAACTTAATAATTTCTACTTTCACATTATTCAATGGAAAGAAAATGTTTCCATGGAAACTGAACCAGAAACTTTTAAAATAGATTTGTAACTTGACAAAGTTACAATATATAGGTAGTGTACAGAATTGTACTAAAAGTGTTTAAAAAACTGTTTTATTGTACTTAAGTGGGAGAAGAATTGAATGCTGCTGAGTTTATTAGAAGCAGTGTTTATGTTAACTCTTTAAAATTATAGTAAAAAGATAATTATTTTAGGACGGTAAGGGAAAGTTGTGTGATGCGCGCACCGTACCAGATTTTTGTGATATAATATATTATAGGCATGCTGCCCGGTAAGCAAAAAAGGACTAGACACAGGTTCGAAAGACCCCTCCTAAGTTTTCATTTCTCATAATAACGCAGGTTTTTTTCCCATTTACTACCAGTTCTAAGCTTCCTCTGGCTCCTTTGAAGGCTTATTAAAAGGCCCTCCGTCTTAATCACGATGATAAGGTTACTTGAACACAGTTGGATTAGTTGGATTAAATGGTTCAAAATAGTTCTTCCTATCTGAATTCTTGATACCTTAACAGGTTATTCTTCGATAAGGTTAAAAAAAAAAGAAAAAAAAAAAAGTCTAACCATTTTGACAAAGACAAACAATATCGTGGGCGTTCCGACATGCTCCAACACTATGTGCAGATGATGCATGACAAGTTTTTACTCAAGACCCTTTTCGAAATTCATTCTGATGAAAAAAATCTAACCCGCTTTTGAACTTTTGTCCCCGGATATCTAGGTAATATTCTAAGGCTCTAGAAAAGAAAGTCCTCGAACAAGACATAAGATAAGATCTTGCTGGCACATGAAAGGAGAGTTATATCTTGGTAGTTGCTGCACTCAGTCTGATCTTCCTTTTTATGTATGGGGCAAATTATAGCTTTCTTCCAATCCTCTGGGATCTCCTCCTCCCACCAGATTTCATTAGGTCATAAAGCGTTTTCCTCATTCCCTTTCTACCATACTTCACGAGTACATCTATTATTCCAGGACTTTGTTATTCTTCAATTTATTACTAACATATTCAAAATGAAATCAAATAGAAGAAATATGGACAAATATTAAATAATCACTTGTTGACTAGGGTTGGAACATAAAAAGTAAAATATCGATATTCAATATTTTGTAATATCGCAAAACCAAATATCAAGATATCCACCGATAATAGCCAGAAAAATATCGATTTATCGAAAGGAAATGCCTGAAAAGGCAAAGTGCATCAAATGAGTGTAATGTTGAACAGTGATGAAGGCTATAAAATAATATAATTATTATTTATAAAAAAATATTTTTATTAGTGATGAATCATTATAAAATAAAAAATAAATAAGATAGAAAAGAATTAAACTTTGGCAAAACAAATGTAATAATACATTTAATACATGTAATAATACATCTTGAAGAATTTTAGCCATATTTCATATATCATGTTCTTCTACAAGTTTTTCAACAACAAAACTTTCAAACTTCTAAAAAATTGATTTACCTATTAACGTTTCCGACTACATTGTGCATTCTCAAAACATTCATATAAAAGCAAGTAATTCATTTGATATACATCTCAGTACAATCACCATTTTTATTATTATCAATTTGTCTTTCCATAGGATTAATTAATATTGCTTATATATAAATTTTATCTATTAATTATTGTTTGCTATTTAAATATTGTTTATTCTTATATTTACTAGTAAAACACCAGAATTGTCACGCGAGCATGGCAGACGTCTAGATTTTGTCAGACCTGTCAGTGCTTCGAGCTGCGCATGCCCACAATGAATAATCAACACAACAGATCCTTATCAGTTGAGGTCGGGGCCTTACCGTAATTTAAATTATTACTGATTTAATTAGATTACAACTGTCGACTTCCGCTCGTTCGATAAGAGATAAACAAACCCCCAATGAAATTATATTCACACATACTAAAAGAATTTTAAAAAAATATAATAAAAAATTAATATAACATGCTGAATTATAGAAACAAAATCTATATAGCAAATCGTGGAATTCGATTTATTGATTAAATATTTATTTGAGTATTTGTTGTCGGCATGCGCAGCTCGAAGTATAGTCAGGTCTTAAAATTCTAGACCTCCGCCATGTTGGGGCTACGATTCTGGAGTTTTACCGAATAAAGGACATTGTTACTTAAAATAAAATACGATAATTGAAATTGAAATAATTGAAAATCACGATAATTCTTATGGTTAAGGGTTCGAATGTTAAATGGAAATTATCGAGATTTCCAATAATCGATGGTAAAAAATAGGAAATGCAGGAATGCAGCAACTACCGTGGAATAACACTACTGAGCACTGTATACAAGGTACTAGCCATTCTACTTTTAAAAAGAGTAATTGTAACGGCAGAAAAAGTAATAGGTGATTATCAGTGTGGATTCCGGCCTGGCAGATCGACGGTTGACCATATCTTCACCATCAGGAACATGTTGGAAAAATGCTATGAATGGAATGTTGACCTGCACCACCTTTTCATAGATTACAGACAGGCATATGACAGCATTAAGAGACAACAGCATAATGAAAACCTAAGGACTCTATGCTATCCCCCAAAACTCATAAGGATGATTACAACGACCTTTCAGTACAGTAGAGGCGTAGTCAAAGTCCAAGGAGAATTGTCCGCTGACTTCGCGATACAAAAAGGAGTGAAACAGGGAGATCCCTTATCCCCAGTGTTGTTTAATATGACGCTAGAAATAATTATTCGGGCAATGCGAACAAGGTCTGACGGTTGCATCTATAACAGAGAGACACAAAACCTCGCGTTTGCTGACGATTTGGTGATAACTGGGACAAAACCAGATGCACTTTCCGAAGCATACAAAAAAAGTGAAGAGGCAGCAAGTAAAATTGGGCTCAAAATAACGGAAACAAAACCAAGTACATGATTTCATCCAAAAGAAAAACGACTGGTGGATCTCTGATAATAGGAGGATACAGTTTCGAAAAAGTGTCAAAATTCAAATATTTAGGCACAATTGTTAGAGAATACAATAAAATAGAAGAAGAAATAAAAGCAAGAATCCAAAATGGCAACAAATGCTATTGGTCACTGAAGGAAATTCTTCTAAATCGAGATGTATCCCGAGAGATCAAAGTTAGGTTGTATAAGACCATCCTCCGACCGGTAGTAACGTATGGGAGTGAAGCTTGAACCCTTACGAAGCAAATGGAGAGATTATTGAATACGTGGGAAAGGAAAATCCTAAGAAAAATATATGGCCCAACCAAAGTCGAGAATACATACAGGATTAAAACAAACGCAGAACTCAGAAAGCTATATGAAGACCAAGATTTGGTTTCGTGTATCAAAAAGGGGAGGATCAGATGGTTAGGACATGTCCAGCGGATGGATCAGGAAAGACTCCCTAGAAAGATAATGGAGGGACGCCCAATTGGTAAATGAGAAAGAGGTAGACCCAGGCTGCGGTGGTTGGAAGATGTAGAGGCTGACCTAAGGCTTCTGGGAGTGACGGAGTGGAGAAGAGCTGCAGAGGATCGATCTCAGTGGAGGAGAATTGTTGAGGAGGCCAAGGTCCTTCATGGACCATAGCGCCGTCGGAGATAGATAGAAAAAATAGGAAATACAAAAATTAAAACAAAATTGAATTACTATGAATGAACATAGAAACGACATACCTAGATCAACAAAACCATAAAATATCATAAGTGAAAAAAATTCGATTATTTCTTTTTGTTGCAATCCTCAAAGACGTGTTTGTGGATGACTTCTCTAAGCATGTTCAGAGCAGAAAATATGTTTACACCAACATCCGATTTTTCTAAGAAATGGAGCAGGTTGTAGATGTATTATTTCGCCATTTTAGAAGTAATCGTCGACACATCAATTTCTTCTTCATCTCCTTTTCAAACCAAGTCAAAATTTCCTTGTCAGTTAGGATCACAGCTTCCGTTAAAATAGGCGAAATCTCGGAAAGTTATGAGAGTTTCTTCATTTTGAGGAAGGTAATTCTTATCCTTGATGCTGTCAAAGAGTCACATCACTACTTCCTAACGTTAAATTTCTTAAATAGTTTAATTATGGCCAAGTATAGAGACTGCAGCTTGGAGATTGTGTTGGAAGGCAAAAACAGAACATTGGCATCGCTGTTTTATAGTGATGGGGTACTGCCGTGGGCCGTACAATTATCAATGAACAGTTTAAAAATTTTCGGTGATTTTTATTTCATATCTGTACCCATTCGTTGAATATTTCGCTTGTGGTCCATGCTTTTGTTTTTGCACGATAGGCTATAGGTAACATTTTTGTTTTTAAAACACCTTGGTTTCGCAGACTTGCCAGTCATGAGCGAACTTAAATTTTCAAATCAATCCATGTTGGGGGCTCACAATATGGTTACAGGATTTTTACAATTTTTATTAAAGAGATATGAATAGAAGAAAAAAGGGTATACCGACCGAAATTTATAGAAACGACTAGCCTCTCCTCTCGTCTTAAAAATATTGAGAGTAAACCAAATTTTTTATTTGGAAATTCGTATTATAAGATGTTTACGTTATCAGGATATACGAATTACCGGGATATGAATTATCGAGATTCTAATGTAATATAGTTTAATATTTCGGTATCATCGATATACCGCTGTAAAATATTGATATAAAATATCGATATATCGGATGCTAAGGTTACGATAGAAAATATCGGCTTTTCAAATCCGATATATCGCGTTTCGATATCCCAACCCTATTGTGAACCAAATTCTAACAAATACTCAAATTATTGCCTAAACATTTTTAAAATTTTTATTTATTTATTAATTGAGATTTACGACATTATATGAAATAAAACAAGTTAATATTAATCTTCAGTTGATAAATATGACATAAGAAGGACATTAATATAACTTACCCATTGATAGCAAACCACTAGTTATTTGTAAGATCCCGACGCAATATGCTATTAATATTTTCAACTTTATTAAGTTTTCTATAACTTCTATACGTTTGTGATTTTAATTCATTTATTCTATTCAGTCAAATTAGAAGTCAAGTCAATTCAAATGATTTTTCATCTTCAACGAAATGTTATAGGTAAGCTGATATATAAAGCAACATTATATTTTTTTTTTTCGAACGGACTCGAAATTCGTGGCCCATGGCAATATGATGTGAATTCAGTAACTTAAAGGGAGGACTCATCAGTGAACCGAGACCAGGTTGGCGTGTCGTACTTTTATTTGCCGTCCAGGCACTGTTTGAGTAGGCCTTCTGCCAAACCCTTTGGCAGTTTGCACAAACGATTTGCCATGACAGTGGTACTACAGTATCCTTGGGCGAAAGAAGAAAATTTTTGAGCGTTTTAAAAAATAACGTCAATATTAGTTTAATACTAAAAAACAATCACTATTCAATAAATAAATATATCTAATAATATATATATATATATATATATATATATATATATATATATATATATATATATATATATATATATATATATATATGACTTTTGAAAGGATTGATTGTCATTTCATACATATATTTGGATGTTTTTGGTTAAACTTACAAGCACGTGTGTCCGTCACCGATTTTGATCAACATTTTTTGGGTGATCCTACATTGAAAAAAATCGACACGTGCCCAACTGTTTCGTCCAACAGACCCTAAGAGCTGAGATACAGAGCTTCAAATGGAAACATAATTTCACGGCTTAAAAATTTTTAGCACCCTCGGTTAAGGTATTAAGTATTTTAAGGTATCAAGAAGTGCTGAACCAAAATCTCATTTTTTGTATGAACAAATCCATAAGGCTAGTTTACGAAATAATTTAAACATTTTTTAAAATTCATTTGACCAAACATCAATTATTTTTTACCAATTATATTTTGTCCTTTAATATGCTCTGAAAAAAAATATGTTGCTGGGCATATCATGTCGATATCATTTTTCAAACTCAAGACATAAAATAAAGCAGTTTCAGCGTGCTATATTTTTTTTTCTCTGCTCCTAGGGCCCATTGGAACAGTTAGGCACGTTTCGACTTTTTATCAATGTAGAATCACCCAAATAAAAATTGATCGAAATCGGCGACGGACATAACGTGCACTCTCCTTGTTAGATTAAAATGACTAAAATACTTAAAATGAATCAAATAAAACAGAAAAAATCTTAAGTACTTAATTAAAGTTAAATAACAAAAATTATTTGAAAAAGTAATGATCAATTTTTAATTTATCATTGTGCCAAAATGGACAATATGAATAAATGGTTAAAAAAAATTGACCTGTTAAATAAAAAACTTGTATGCTGTCCACTCAAATAAACAAAGCCTTCGATGTTATTGTTTTAAGTAAAATAAACATTAGCAATACCGTAATTAACCCGTATATTACGGTTATAATTAGGTATGCTAATTAAGATAGAATTTCGGAAGTGAAGGAATATTATTGTTTATTATAAGCATTTATCATAAACTTTTTTTTTGTTAAATTATTAAAAATTAACACCTTTCCGACTGTTAAATCAATGTTTTGTTTATTCAGGTGCCAGTTCCATTATTAGTCTGTTATTTTTCCAACAGTTAGTATATCAAAGGTTTTGATTGCCGTTGTGTCAATTTCCGAAAATATGAATGATTTCACTATCCTATACCAAGTTTTAAGTGGTATATTTTTTAGGAAGCTAAAAGGAAGTTTTAAAAAATATGGGAGTTCTGCGCATGAGCTAGATTGTAATGGTCAACTCTCACGTCGTATCTCAGAGTTATTCATTTTTCAGAAGAATTTTCAGTGATTTTTTACTGAAAACCTTACGAGATCGCAGTTAAAGAATAGCTATAAACAGTGGACTAATCCTACAGCGAATATTGTTATTATTTACTGTGTATAGTTGGGAAAAGTGTCTGGTGGCTTATCACAATACCTGGTGACATGTCTATTTTGGACAGCTGACTTCAGTTCAGCTCCAACCTCGAGAGGGGCCGGTCAACGCACGTCTTAGAGACAAGGTCAAGTTCAAGCAGACTATCTAGCTTTGACGGCTCTAGGTGATGAAGTCCGCCAAATAACTAATACTATAAAAGAAAATAAATAGCAGTCAGGCGTGAAAAATAAAGTTCATCTACCCCTATTTTTCGTAGACCTAGAACCATCGCCGGGGGTGGAAAAAGTTTACGATATCAACAGAATATATTATACTAGGGTTAAGGTTGAAAAACCTTCTACCTAGAGAGAAATTGTCCAGTGTCACAATTGCCAGGCATGTGGCCATACTAAAACATATTCCCACAATTTACCACGATGAGTGAAAAGCGACGAGCAGCACAAATCAGAAGAATGCAACCAACCGAAAACAACCAGTATGTGCTCTATGTCTGAAGGGACATCCGGCTAACTATAAAGTCTGTCAGATTTATAAGAATCTTAAATCAAGATTTCAAAAACTCCGGTGTCAAGATAAAACGACTGCTTTTAAAAATACCTCAATACCTAATATATCGTACTGACCACGCAGACGGTAAAATCCATGCCGGTGCTGCAGTTCTTGTCCATCAGTCCCTCTCTAACCACTTACTCCCATTGCCTACTCGCGATTTCCTACAAGCCACCGCCATAGTAATCAAGACCTTTTCCTTCCCACTCACACTTGCATCAACTTACTGCGTTCCTAAACAATACATCTCCGAATCCCAATTCACTTCGCTCCTAAATTCCTTTGGTAACCATTTCATTCTGGGTGCAGACTTAAACGCCAAGCATCAACAATGGGGTTCCAGAATCACGAATTCTCGTGGACGTACATTGCTGTCTGTACTAAGTTACCAACGTTTATAGCCTTCTTTCCCCCAAATCCCCTACCTACTGGTCTACTGATCTACTGATCCTAACCGTAATCCTGATATCCTTGATTTCTTCATCCACATCGAATTAGGCTCACTCAACTGCTCCATTACTCGCCTTGATGAACTTTCTCCTGACCATAGTCCATTAATCCTAAAAATATCAATAACTTCCATTCCGAAATACCATCTTTCATCAGAGGCCCAGTTAACTGGCACTTCTTTCGACAACTCCTGAACAATGAAATTGACTTCAGATTAATCCTAAAACCCTAAAAGACCTCGATGATGCCGTGTATTCCTTTATCACCACAGTTCGAAAAGCTGTCTGGATTGCCTCTTTCCCCAGTCACTCCCCAAGAATTCCTAACAAAAATCATTTACCGCAACACCTCATAGATCTAAACCATATCAAACGCTTATGGCAACGTCATCCGCTCCTATAACTATTCTTCTAAACAATTGAAGCGGGAGCTGGCAACATTTCGTTCTCAATCCTTTAATTCCTACCTATCCTCCCTCTCTGCTCGTGACAATTCCCTGTGGAATATCACCAAAATAATTCTAAAATCCCACCACATTTCCCATTCTCTCCGGCCAAGTGATGGCTCCTGGGCAGCGTCTGATGAAGATAAAGCCGAGGACAAACACCTTTCCAATATATTCACTCCTCATCCAGACTCCCATCCCACCCACACCACATGAGTAGAAGAATTCCTTATGTCACCAATCCCACTCTCCTTACCTCCTAAAGCTGTTAATCCCTCTGAGGACAAATATCTCCTACAAAAACTCACTCCCCGTAAATCCCCTGGATACGACCTTTTTACCTCTCAGATCCTTCGACAACTTCCACCCAAAGCAGCCATGTTCCTTACATACATCTACAATTGTATCCTACGTAGTACCCACTTTCCTATCTTGTGGAAACATTCCACTATCATCCTTTTTCTAAAACCAGACAAACCTCCCAACAGCATAGACCAATTAGTCTACTCCCAATCCTTTCAAATCTTCAGAAAGATCCTTCTGAAACGAATCCTAAGCATAATAGAAGCTCAAAATCTTCTTTCCCATCAGTTCGGATTTCGTTCGCAACATTCCACTATTCAACAAGGGCTCTGAGTTGTTGACCATATTACCTCAACCCTAGAATGCAAATAGTATTGTTCCGGTGCATTTATGGACATAGCACAAGATTTCGACCGGGTATGGCACGCCGAATTGCTCTTCAAGTTAAAAATCCATTTACCTCAATCTTTATACCTAATCCTCCGATCCTACATCTCTAACCGCTAGTCCCGAGTTCGCTGTGGAACAAAATATTCCAACCATTATCCAGTTGAGGCCGGTTTTCCTCAATGTAGCATCTTGGGAACCATCCTCTACATTTTATATACCGCTGACATTCCTATTCATCCCGAAACCTTCCTGGCAACATTTGCTGATAACACCGCCATCCTTCATCCAACTCAGATCCTGAAACAGCATGCATAAACCTGCAAAGGCACTTTTCCCAGATCGAACACTGGTGTAATAATTGGCGTATCAAAGTAAGTAAATCTAAATGCAAACACGTCACGTTTACCCTCCGACGCAGATCTTGTCCGCCAGTTCATTTTAACTCTACGGCGCTTCCTTTCTCAGACACAGTCCAGTATCTTGGCTTCCTACTTGATAAAAGACTAACATTGAACCCACATACTAGACTTAAAATACAAGATCTTAATCGAAGAATTTGCCAATTATATAGACTGCTAAACAGAAAATCTCAGCTTTCAGCTGACAACAAACTGCTAATTTACAAGACAATTCTGAAACCTGTCTGGACCTATGGACTCGAAATCTGGGGGACAGCCAAATTTTCTAACATCAAACGCATCCAATCTTTTCAGTCCAAAGTCCTTCGAACAATAGTCAATGCTCCATACTATGTAACCAACAATACCCTACATCATGACCTCAATATCCCATTTGTCTTAGACCTTATCCAATCGAAATTCTCCAAATTTCACCAGAACCTTGCTCATCATCCTAATCCCACAGCACAATCCCTATCCAGCTCCATCCACCCTTCCCTACAATCCTTCTCGATGTTTGAAACGGCAGTGGCCCCGAGACCTGTTGTAAATATGTATATTGGAGTTCTGACAATGGCCAGATTCTCCACTCAAGATCTGTGTCTGCGGCTATAGCGCTCTTGCTCAGTCTCTACTGGCTTTCAATGCCAGTGACGTGACTGAGTGAGAAGCGCTGGGATATCCTGGAGTCATGCTTTTCCATCCATAAGTGGGGGGACAAACCTGGCTCGGGGAGTCCCAGTCTGATTGTAAATAGTGTGTCTGCGTTTAATATGTTACGTTTATTTTATTTTATATAAGTTTATTTATTATTTCTTGTATTAAGTTTATTTTT
>OX411307.1:87905567-87952946 GCA_948150685.1 Rhaphigaster nebulosa | reverse complement strand
AATTTAATAAAAATTCTTTATGTCTATTAAATTTTACTGCATTTCGGCTAGAACAATGACATTATAAAATGCCCATATCTGAAAATATAATTGTTTATATTGACAATCTTATTCATGTTTTATTTTAGAAATCTTGATACAGCAAGTGAGTTAAAATCGGTAACAATTTCGAGGGATAGTATTTAGGCCAGTGGAGAGCTCTTTAACTGGAGTGAATTAACGATTTCTATTTGGTATGGAGGAGATATAACCTATTATTTAGGTACTAAGTTTCTGATTGGAAATAGAATCACATCAGCTTCGAAGGATAATCAGTTTTACAGAGTTAGGATATCGATTGCCATGTTCATGGATTTTGGTTAAAAAACGTGTTTGTAAAAATACATTTTCCTACAAAGATAGTGATGATGAAATAAAATACGAATTCTACTATATGATGAACTGGAGAGGATATACGATAAACTATTGCATGAAATTACATTAAATGAAAGTAATGTTATAAAATGCGAAGGCAAGGTGGAAAGGGAAGTAGTATATGAGCCGAAGATTTTCCATTCAGTGTTACAATATATCACATCTGTTGCACATCTCATGTTGATATATAAAACTATATTTGAACCACACGGAGTGAGCAACATCTTGGTATATTCAAACTAGACTCAATAGGTGAAAGAAACATAACTTATAGCGTCTGTAAACTTTCTTTACGAAGTAATAGAAGGGAAAATACGTTTGATTAAATTTGTGAAATCGTCAGAAATTTTATTAAAATCACTATTTTTTATTTAAGTGACAAGTAAACATAATACTAACAATTAATTTCTCTATTATTTCTGAAATAATAAATCTGATGACATGATGAGTTTCTAATGCTGAACGGATCCCAACAGGATTTGATTATTATTATGAAAAAAGTCTTAAATTAATTACGCTCCAGTATGCTAAGTTCCAGTGAAAATGTAATGCTTTTGTTAATTATTTAATATTTTTGGAACTTGACGTTTATAAGAAACAGATATACAAACGAACGTAGTTGCGCTTTTGAGTCTGATATGGTAATAAATGAATGAAAATAATCATGATCATCAGAATGAACAAAAAAAAAAAGTAAATGAATTAATAAAGCAAATATAGTCTCAAAGATGAAAATCAATTCAATGTGGAACAAAGGAAGGATAAGAAATAATCTATAGGAAGCAGCATATCTATATGTTAGTTTTTGCATATTTAATGGATAAGAACTAGTATAAAAAATAAACAGAGGATTAGAAACGTAGAATAATGTGATATATAATGGAGGTTAGTGTCGTATAACTTTGGTAGAGGAAGTATGCCAGGAAATACTGGCGACGGTGGGAAGGATAAAGCCATTTCAACTTCTCACAAGATCGGAAGAAAGGGGCATCTCTTGGAACCCCGAAGACAAATCGTATGAAGCAGTTGATCAACGGTATTATTCTGTCCACATCCCGAGACAACACATACAAAGCGTAACCTTAGTTGATAAAGGGAAATTAGGGTATGAACCTGCAGGCTTCAAATGGAACGAGATATCCAAGCTAGTGCACGCAAGTAGAGGGACTAGGTAGCACTATTATCAATTTTTCACAATCATAATTTTATCAATGACTAATTGCTAGAAGTAAAAAACTGGAGGAGGTGAGGCGGGTATTATTTAAATAAAGAAAGGAATTTGATCTGACCGTTATTCAGAGACATTGTAGGAATGGGAGTACAGTTATTGGGGTTTGAACATAATCATATTGTCTTTGTATTGTGGCTTGCAATAGGAGAAATGGTGGAAAGATTAAGTGAATTTCGTAAACAACTGCTTAGGGTGGTTATAGGGAAGTAAAGAGATATTAATCTGAAACCTTACTGGATTTAGTTGAATTGGAACGGTTGTTCCATGATATTATCGAGTAGGGATCAAGGAAGCCTATATGTTTTGGGAGATTTTAGAGATTATAAGATTTCGATGGGTTACATAATTTTTTTTTTTTAAAGTAATTTTTATATATGACAAAGAACAAGAATAAATGCCGAATGGCAGAATGATATTAGTTTCATAGGATTGATATGTTTTCAGGGTTGATGGTTTAAAATATGCACGTTTAGCTGACAATGTGTAAGGCATTGACGTGCTTCTCTTTTTTTAACCTTTATTTTACTTATGGAATTCAGAGAGCTGAAATATTTGAGATGAGGGAGAAATTAGCAGCTCGATTCAAAAAAATTAGTATATTTAGTATATTTCCCAAGGAACGGAATCTAGATCTAAATGTAGGAGTTCGTGAGTTTAGTAATCCAACCAAAGTGTAGGGCGGATAATATTCATTTGATTAAATACAATTTTAACTTTGAACTAATAATTAAAATAAATTTAAATTTAAATAAACTAATATTTAAAATTCAATATAAATATAGAAAAATTAAGAACCGTGAGTCAAATAAGAATTTCAAACCCTGAATGCTTGAAAATATTTTTTAGGAATAACACCTATGTTCTCAGAACTGATGAAAAATGTCAGTGGTGCCATGAAACCATAATCAATAGTTTAAAACATATAATATTGCATTGTAAATTTTTTGTTAACACAAGGAAACAATTTCTGCAAAAATATATTGTCCAACATGATGATGAATTATCACTGCAAAATGTACTCACTATGGACAGCGTGGAAAAATTAAACAAAATTTTTTTCTATCTACAGTTTATTTTTAAAAATTCGGAATCCAGGCTTTAATTATTGTTTATTAATGTGAATGTTTCACATACGCCTTAATAGTTAATAGTTTCATATATTTCTACAATATCTTAATTTTAATGTATAGAAAGAATAAGATAACTGTTGCAATGAAGTATTTGCGGATTAGTACCTAAATACTTTAATTCCATTGTATTTATCTGTTTCCTTATTTGCTCCATTTGTTTGGAAAATTATTATTCTGTTGCTATAACTAATACTATTATGTCCTGACCTAAATTTTGTTTATTTATTTATTAAATCAGTGTTAATTAAAAAAAATACATATTATATTGTATAACTGTTGAAGGAAAGTAACTGTAATTAAATGACAATATGCTATATATTATCTTACCTATATTGTAAAGGTCGGACTATAATAATTATGGTTGTTGTTTTATTTCAAATTAACCAAATTAACACTTAAGTGGGCCAGACTCAATGGCTACATGTTGTACATTAAAGCCAATAAAGAATTATTATTATTATTCATTTGATTAAATACAATTTTAACTTTGAACTAATAATTAAAATAAACGAAAAATTACTTTCCTTACCATCTAGGTAAGGAAGGTATTGTAATCGGGTCAAAACTTCAATATATATTTTTCAACGGTGTGTCCAGCAAATGTATTTTCAGCCTTTGGTCTGTGTGTGTGTTTGTTTGTCCATGTGCCCGAGCCTTTATTTCTATCTCTTTGATTTTGATGAAACATTCCTACAATCTTTTCATTAGACCCCTTTTAATTTTCATATATAGTCCATTTCTAGGAAAAAAAGTTATGAATAAAAGAAAGCTTTATTTGCAGCAAACAATTTTTTATTGGACACACAAAGCGGTAAGGGGAATCGTGCGAATATTTTAACTTTAAATAAACTTTCAACTTTTTATATATTTCAATTAATTATAAATACATATATATTTTTAACAATATAGTATTATACCCCTTAAATATAATAAGCAAATATAATAAAAAATATAATAAGAAAACTAGTGTTGCAAATTGTTTGTCGCGACAAATTAGGACAAGGTTGATAAATTTATTCATTTTTAACAAAAGTTGGAAAAAATTTGTTGTTAGGAATAAAGTGGAATAAATTACTAAATTGTGGAATGATACACTGGTCTTAACGGAGGGCAGGTAGCGGCCACCATTTTGCGCAACAGCTGCATTTTTACCTGTTGCACCGCACTATAAGGAGTTGTGCTGGTAGCTACTGTAATAATCATTTATTTAAGACATTTTCTTCTGGCTTTTTCTGTCATGGTTAGGAGCTTATCCTCATTCTCATCTTTGCTAGATCACGGTTTATGTTGTGTCAAATGTTCTCATATTTTCTTCGTGTCAACAAGTGTTTCTATTATTTCATTAAATATCTGGTTCGATGCAGATCCGTGGTTCTCGCTCGTATATTATTAAATTTAATTAAAAGTGCCAATGGAAAACAAATATTTTTATTTATATATATATATAGAGAGAGAGAGATGGATGGAAGTTATTCGTTGGGGTCCTTTGCTCCACTGGGAGCTACAAGAGCTAACAGGAAAATAAAATAATATATATTGAGATCTCTGGTTTTATAATTATGTTGAAGGAAAAAAAAATTTTTTTTAAAGCCAAATAGTCTTCATATGAAAAAAAAGTGTTTTATTAAAAATTACTATTATAGTGATTTTTCTGCGAAAAGGCTATTATGAAGTCTAACATAATAATAATAAAAAAATAAAAAAATTAATTAAATTTATAAACATTCATCAATGTCCAGTTTAAATATGGGAAATTTTAATATTCATTAGGAATACAATTTATTTAAATATAATGGTTTAATTCAAATTCTTTTATTTAAAAATTCTATAAATAACAATTGGAACTTACATACCTACATTTTTTGGTTGGTTAAAATAATAAAAACAAAGTTATAATGCGTCTTTCATTATTTCTTTCATCATGTGTCAATATTTTAAAATTTCTGTAAATTTAGTACTGTAAATAATAAATAAATAATTTACGGTATAAAAGTATAGAGGAAATAACAAATCAAGATAAAAATAAAAATGAAAATAGCAATAAAAAAAAGGAAAAGTATAATAGTATAATAAATGCTCACTAACAAATTACTGTAAAATTATAAACAATATTTTAAAAAAATGATGAGAGCAAAGATAATTAAATGCGCTAAAAGTCATTGAATACATACCATAAATTAAAAACATCCCAGGAATAACTTAATAAGCTTAATAAGGAATAACAGAAATAAGCACTAAAAAAATGTGACCACAATATTAAATTTGGTTTGTTCAATAGTAATAAACTAAAAAATCATATACCGAACATGAAGGATAAAATAGAAAAAGATGTAATAAAGGAAATAAAATGCACACTATAACCAAATTATTATATAGGTGAAACATCTCAACATTTTAAATATAGAATAAAGCAACACAGGACCAACGCAAATAATCCAAAAAATAACAAAACTACAGCACTAGCAAAACATAGTATACAGAAAAACCATAAATTCCATTTTAACACAATAGAAATTTTAAATAAAGCTAACTACAATAAAATAAGAAAACATATATAATAAATTTAGATAACCAAAAACATAAATAATGTAGTCAATTTAAATGCATATATGCTGATAAAATAAAATAAATATTTAATTATTTAAAAAAGTTTAATCAAAACACAGAATAATAAACAATAGTAAGGATCTGGAAGAAACAATAAAAATCAACCAGACTAAGTGGGCCAGTGAAGTATCAGACTTATTATTAGAACAGCCTCTAAATATTAGAGAGAAGTATATGAAAATAAGTAAATTTGATTTGTTGATATTTTTAAATTGTTTTTTAATAATTAATAATACTATTTTTTGGTATTAAATTTACAGAAATTTTTAAATATTGACACATGATGAAAAAAATATATATTTTTACAAGGTTAAAAAAGGAACAATAAATAAGTTAGTTTTCATCGAAATTCGACTTAGTTTTCATTAAATAATATAAAAATATAAATTATTAACTACAATAATCACTTAAGTATTTTGTTACTCTCCATTACCTTCTGCGGCTTTATTTGTTGAATATTAATTTTTCTAAAATATTAGGTACCGTCTTTCTTATTTCCTGAATTTTGTTTTCAACCCTGGTAAAATATTTCTCCTTTAATTAATTATCAAATTCTTTCAAAGTTTATATTTATCCATTTCTTATTACCGCTAACAATGAGAGATTGTCAATCATTTCAAATAAACAAAATTAAAAGTACTTTATAGGAAGCCATTTTGGAAATTAGTCATTTAAGCCCTATTAAACTATTTCAATGAGGATAAGACCTATCTAATATTAAAGACCATTTAATTGTACATTGATATAACGAGTTAAATCAGAATCGTTAAAAGCGTTTCAGAGATAATTAAAAAAAAAAAGTGTAAAATCGATGATATAAAGAGGCACATCCGCTAAGTCGATTTGAGCGAAAAAGATTAACATCCCAAACATATACCTAATTTAAATACGTAATTTCAGTTTCGTACAACTTTTCGTTTCTGAGTTAGGCAGTTCATATTCATACACGCACTTACACAGACCATTTTCCGGGACTTCGTTATTTGGACTCAGGGAACCTAAAAACGTGTAATTCCGTTCAAAACTCGGATTTGAAATTTTTCACGATCGCAATACTTATCTTACAGTATATTTCATATATAGGCAAGTGTAATCATAAATTACCATTCAGAAACCTGAAATTTCTGAAAAAATGTTTTGACTGAGAGTGAGCCCGACAAGCCAAATTTGCGTAATTGATTTGTATGATACTAATTATTGCATAATTAATAAACAAACAAATAAATTTTTTGGTATACAATTTTTTTTTATAAGTGAAACTTATTTAAGGCAAACCATTTTTCAGACAAATGAATTAAAGCAAACCGCCTATTTGACACTCTGAAGGTGATGCCAAAGTGAATGATAGTTAATCATTTGGGTATGTGTTTTAGTTATTGTCAATTCTTTTAGGACTGTATTATGAAGCTCTCCAAAAAGTTTTTGTTTGATATTAAACTTGTGTAGGGCAAAACTATTGAGCATTGTAAAAAAAAAAAAATTGTTACTAATATAAATATTCTTTTAGGTATCTTATATTTAATTCTTGTGTTTTTTAGAGAAATAAAATTACTAGGAAATAATAGCTTGGTACTGCATATGAACCAGTGCCTGTTTGCAGAAGAATTATCTTACGATATCACTGGCAGGTTTGATGTACCACAACTTTGTAGGTGAGTTTTAGATTCCTCATTTCTTGCTTTTGAAAATAAATAAACGATTACAATTTATAAAAATGTATTTATTTATAACTCTAACAGTGTTTTGACTTTCTTTGAACTTAATTACAAGTAAAATATACTTATATTGAAATTAAATAAAAATTAATTTAATTAATTAATAATAATATTAATTTTTTTAGTACTTTAGAATGGCAATAAAAAAGAAAATTATTGAAATATAAAAATTACCAAGATTCACCTGAGTTTTTTTCACTAAACTGTGTCAATTCTCCTGATAATATTGAAAAACATTTTTAGAGCAAAAATCGTAGTTTGAGGTTGAAAGCTTGACCGTCAATGGTACAGAGGTTGTACCAATCTTTCTCTACCGGCTATTTTTTTTTTTTGGTAGTACAGCCCTAACGTATTTTTCTAGCCTTGCTGCCATCTAGTATCCCAATGAATCTATTTAATTGTCATGTTTGGATCTGATAGAACATGTGTACCGGGGTTCCATAAAGGGTTTAATTAATAAATTAACGTTCAGACTAGATATCATTGACAGATTAAACTCGTATATATTTATTATAATAATACGGCTAAGCGAGATCGAAGTTTCATTGCCGACATCATCTATTTAACCAAATCCCGTCATAATATAAGAACAGACAATATGTAATCTCCTATCAGCGTTTGTTTGGGCCTACCTCTAAAACGTTTACCTATCGCTCCAGCACTCATCATCATTTTAGTGATTTGTGCCTCACCCAACCAGACTACTTTATCGAATGATTTTAATTCCCACGATACTATCTAATTTCCAGATTGCGCCATGTATCCCCTCAGGCTGTGGGTCCATCGGACTTGAAAGTTCCACCAAACATTTTCCATCTACGCGAATCGTAGAATGCTCCCAAGCATAGTTAGTTGTGTAATAATTAAATAAATTCAGTCAAACTTCTGAAGGTACATGGACTTTTATCAAGAGTGTGGACATTTAAAAACATTTGTAACTCGCAATAAATAGTTTGAATATAGCTTGCGAATATGGACGCTGGAATTTGTTTTTTTTTACTGTATGTATACATGTAAATAAAAAAATACTTAGATGTGATAGGTAGATGACTATTTTTATTTATGAAGTTTTATATTATTGTGGTTCAGTCAGCGATGAGTATAAAAACAAATCAAAGAGTTTTTGACTTCACTATTTTTTTTTTTTTTTTTTTTTTTGTATGAAGAAGTGAAATTTAAGCGCATTCTTAAATAAAATATTAAAACTGAATGTTAATTTTTATTACAAAAAATAAAGAAAATCCAAAACTAATAGTTTATATATATATATATATATATATATATATATATATATATATATATATATATATATATATATATATATATATATATAGTTTTATTATATTTTACTGACTACTACAAACTACAAATATATATATTATTTTTTTTTTATATTAAATGCAAAATTTATAGAATGAACAGAACGTAAATGATTTAATTAAATAATTTATCTAACAATAAAAGAAATAAAACCTTAATTTCCTAGAGGAGAAAGTTACAAAAAAGTCATATTAAAAACATGTGCCTTTTTAACAGCATTTAAATTATATCTTTATGAATTAAAATTATATTAAAAATAATGTTCATTATAGTTCTTGTTCAATCCTGAAACGTTGTGTTTTTTTGCTTATCATTATGTACTTTTTTTTATAATCCACTTACCTTTCAGATTGAACAATATAGAAAATCATAATTTTCACATTAAATAAAATAAAAAATGTAGCTGATATTTTTTTATTAGCAACAAAAAAATCCTTCATTTAGTATATGTAATATACTAGAAACAAAATGGATGAAAAGTTTCATTTAAATGGCTTTAGCCGTTTTTGAGAAAGAGGGATCTTTATTTACTATGTAAAAGGCCTATAAAGGCCTAGCCGTAAAAGATATATTATATCTCTTAAAGGGGTAATATGTTTTATGTTTATCATTTCAACCTGATTTAGTATTAATTTTTTTTTTACATTTGTGTAACTGTTTTGTTTGATCAGTTCGTCGTAAAATCATTTCAAATGTATGCCAGTTCATGTAAGTTCGATGAAAAGCTACGATTGGTAACTGAAAACGTATTCAAAATAATAACAGAAATACAAACATAGATCTAAGAAGGCTGTTGATCTTGAGACATATGGCTCACGCTTATTAGATTTAGTACAATCAAAAAGCATTAAGTTAGATATTTAAAGTGGGAAAGTATGAGTGTACTTATATTGTAATTAATTAACCTTCTATTTGACCTACATGCGTTTGGTTACTGAAGGGCGTTGTCCACTAAGCCACTTCAAATGTAATTTGCTTTGAGCAACCTTGTTTGTACTGCTGATATCCTACGCTTCTCAACGGGAGCGTCAAAGCCTTTAATAAACCTTGGGCGCATGGTTACTGCAACTGGAAGGTTAGTTAGTGGTTATGATGATACTCTCACAAATTTTATTTTTAATAGTGTATACCAAAGAGAATCAATTAATTTAAAGCTAGAGTCGAAGTATATAAAATAAAACTTGGTTATAAATATTTGAAATCGGGGGTCCTTAGTAAATTAGCAGGACTTCTTTTACAAAGTCATCTCTGCCGGTAGCTGCTTCTGAACTGTTCTGGATGAGCACATAATCAGCAGGTATCCTAGAATCCTTAAGAATGATGATAATGGTATTGGTGGTGGAAAATAGTCCGACAAGTGGACCTTGTAGTCCTTTTTGCCAACCCCTGACGGCAACATTAAACTAGTCGCACTTTTTTTTTTTTTTTTTTTTTTTTATTGGTGTTTAACGTCCTTTTCTATTTCTATCGGGCAAACAAGGCGGGCTATTCCTACAGTTTCCTACCCTATTCTTACCAGAGTGGGAAGGTCGAGATTTATCTCGTGGTTCCGCCACGAAACAAATTTCAATCAGAGTGGATTGCAGCAGACTCGAGTGACGCCAACCACGGTCTCAAGATTATTAGCAGACCGCACCTTACTAACAAGAGAGGGAATGTCAAGATTCAATTCTCGGGACCGCCGCGGAATAAATATAAAATGGCCCATGTGTGAATGGAACCCACACCGTTCCGGACCAGGCAATCTAGGACTCTCACACTAACGTGCTCGGCCATCACGACCTTTATGATTGATGATATAGATATAATCAATGGCTTCGTAAATTTCATTGCGTGAATATGCGTTGCTCAAATTGATGTGTTTTTTTCTGAATATTCAACAAGCTCACGTTTCCACTAGTCTAATTAGAGATTTACATGACCCTATTTTCTTTGTGCGACTTGACAATTGTTCAGATATCTCAGCACAGATATAAGCCGAAAGAAGTAGTAAGCTCCTATAATCCTGCAAAAGAACCCTTCAATATTATTTAGACCAGAGATAATTCCGGAAAGTGTATACATTGGAATGGATACTACCATTTGACTATCATTTGTGTGAGGAACTACCGAGCGCTATTATTTAATTGAATTGTAAAATAAATTTCGATGTGATTTCAGTTACAAAATATGCTTTTTGAGATGCCTAACTATAGCGATATATAATGTAAACACCATTTGACTTATTCACTACCTATTATTTTTGTTTGTTCTCTTTTGATTAACTTTTATAAACATTAATTACATAAACGAACCAGTTTAGTGAATCCCACGCTATGAACTCATCGCCTGCATTGGCCAATATCTGAACAAGCCGAGTAAATATTGTACCAATGCAGATTAAATATTATACCTACCCTTCCCCTCTTCCCCCCTCTACTTGATGGGCTCATTGCTTAAAATGCCAAAGTGTTCTGTTTAGATTTGAATAATCCCGTTTTGATGAAATTGTAATCGAATGATGACTTGACAAGAAATATTTAATTATTATGATAGATCTCATTTAAAGTATATATCAATTTTAACTTAAAAACTTTGGTTTACATAGTCCTTGACAAGCACATGAGCAAGTAACTGTCATAGAAAAGAGATACCTTAGAAATGACATTGACAAGACAAGAAGGGATTGCTGAAAAAATGGAAAGATTAGAAAGGTCCTAAATGTAAGACCAGTTAAACAAAGGTTTTAGAAGAGCGTCAACTAAAATGTTTTAGTCACCGTTCAAGTTGCCGTATAGGTGATAGTCGAAAAGCTAAATGATTCCTGGAAAAAAAGCCAATGGCAGGGATCCGAGGCTGTTCCTCCACTGTGATGCACTCAGGAGGTAGTAAAAGAATAAGAAGGTTAGTAACTGATTTAGTCTTGTCATACAGTCAGGTTCTATTCTTTTCAGGGAAGTAGTGACACTTTCCGGTACGGAAGGTACGTCACGGCTCAGGAGCTCACCGAAATAATTCATTACTAGTCGCATAAATGTCTTTTCGCTGGGGCGAAAATTTTTTTTTAAATATGTTTCGAAGATGACTGCTTGTGGAATATTAAGTCTCCACATTATAAAAACAATCAAATGAATTCATCTGGGTTAATGTCGTTGGCAAATGCAGTAAAAATACCAAGATTAGATGAGAAGAAAATCAAATTAAAAATTAAAGCAAGGTTAGCGTATAGTTTTATTAGTTATTTTATAGGTACTGATAATAACCAATCTGGTAGAGGATTAAATTTACTACAAGATTCATACAAAATATTACTCTCAACAGACGCCAAATTTATTGAAATAAAAACTTTAGAGAAAGGGGACTGAAAACTGACAATATCACCCGCTATTCAAATTAGTATTTCTAAATGTAATATATCATCATTAATGCCTTAGGAATGTGATGTATAAATTTAATTTATACATAGATAATGGATTAATGATAAACTGCACTAATAAATGATTAAGGCGAAATCAAATCTACCTTTTTGCGTTTTTTAAACACATTTTTGCAGATTTTGACCGCCCCATATTTCAGTCACTATTCAAAGTTTTAAGGAAATTTAAATTGATCGACACATTTTTTTTACCTTAAATGCAATGGAAGCGAGTTACTGAGGAATAACTGAAAAAAGTACTTTTTCCTAGAGGTTTTCAAGATGTCGAAAATCTCACAAGAAGGAAGATTTCGAAAACCTGATTTTTTTACGAGGGGGCAATACATACATACCTGAAGATCAAAACTACTCCATATTTTGCAATCCAAAATGATATTTCTTGTGGTCTAATATACGAATTGCTGGATATCGGGAGGTTGTCAATTTCGAGAGGTGTGCTCGACCGAGTTAAAAAAAATTGATACTCGGTGGAAGCAGATTTTGATGCTCTACAAATTTTATCTTATGAATTTTCTCATAAAGTACTAATTTTCAAACTACAGACTCATATGAAATACTCTGTCTCAGTTTTTGTCAAAGTTGGAAAAAATCGCCTTTATTTCATGGTTTTCGACCGCACCACTTAACCGAATTATTATGTCGTGGTACTCATTCGACGCATAATTTAATATTCTTTTTCAGTTGAATCCACTGTTTAGAATTTATAGTCGAAAAAACAAAAAAGTCCTAAAATTTCGAGATTTTTTGGCTGCCAAAAGTTCTCCCGAGGACACCCGTGCTAGTATTTTTGTTTTTACATGTTTGCTCCCATATAAACAAGTTAAAAAATAAAAGCTTCTATCCCACCTTTTGCATCATACAAACCCTCTACTGACTGGCCTTCTCTGGACTCTCTGGGAATTGTCCACCATCACCCGCATGCTAATTAACTGGGTGGATATATTTTTTTTTTCGTTTGTTTATCTATGAATATTTTTATCTCTAGTAGTCTTTATCTTTTTATTTATTTATTTTTCTGTACTTGTTTTTGTTTTGTATGTGTTTGGGCTTAAAATTCTAATATTCGATTAGCTATTTAATTTTTGCAATTATATAAAAGTTTTATATTAAGTTAGGAAATTGTTAGGAATTACTAGACAAGAAAATTGTAGGAGAAATGAGAAGGTAATATAATGATTAAACAAACAAACGATAGAAAAATATGTAATATAATAGGGTGAAGATAACAATACTATGTAAATATGAATAATGTATAATGTTGGGACGTTGATGCCGATATTGAAACAATAATGTGTGATGTTGAGGTTCAAATGAATCCTGAAGTCTGATGAGACATTTTTATTGGCTCCGATTTCGTTTAAAGGAGATGGAAGGTTCCATCTTGTTTGTTCAGTAATGGTCAATTTAGAAGTAAATAAAAATACAAACATATGGTAACCAGGAAACATCTATTTTAAGTTAAACTGCAGGTGCGCAGATAGACGTGCTCAATGCGTCTCATCGTCCACACGACTGTTTATTTTGTACCACGTGTTTGTAAACTAGAATATAACATAGGCAATGCATAGGCCATTACCTACCCTCTCGTGGGAGCTGCTGCGTAAACAGGACCGGTATCATATCCATTTCTTGTAAATTTAAATTCCAACTAAATATAAAACATAGTAAGTAAATAAACAGAAGATAATTTCCTCCCATGCATAAATAAAATCAATTGATTACACACAAAATGTATTTGTTATATAATACAGTATATGTTTGAATCAATGAATTTATATTATTAATTACGTAAATCATTCTAATGGATTTTAATACGTACGATATTTCACATTAGGTGATATTAAGGCGTTTTCTTTTTTTTAATTATGGTAAACATGTTTCTGCTCATACAGAACATTTCCTCGACAAACGGATTTAGTCTGTATGGATAATTCAAAATAAAACTAACCATCTGGGCTATATAATGTATAAAAGAAATTCCATTCAAAAACATAAAAGTGAGTTTAATGGAAGGAAATTATTATTTCTCAGTAGCAAAATTACTAAGTTAAGGAGACTTTCGCTTGTATTGCCCGCGATAGCAATGGGTAGCGCTTGCCAAACTTTACCGCTTACTGTTACTGCTTGTATATTTCGTTGAAAATGCTCAATGTAGCGGCCAATTCCCTCGCACTAAACATCCTAATTTAAAATATTATTTAAATAAAAATTTTATGCTTAAATTTCATGATTTTCATTTGTATCACAAGGGCAGAAATAGACTCAATGGTGGAATAATGATCTCATTTAATCAACACAAGCCATTTTGCCTGGTTCAATAATAATGCTAGGTTATATCTGTATAAAATTTTAACTATTATGTACAAATAAAATACATATTAATGCCCAACTGCTACAGAGTGATGGCTTTATGTAGTACCTATTGCGAATAGAAAATAGAAGAATTGAAGGTTGTATCTCTGATTTTAAGTTTATTACTATGAACAGTAACGGCTATTATTCGTGCAATTGCGTCAGTAAGAAATATACTTTACCTTTTTTAATGAAATCAGGACAGATAATGTTTTATTGTAAATAATAATGTGATTAGTAAATCAGTATTTTAATTTAAAAAATACCTTTTTTTTTTATTTTTCAATATTTGAATTTGAGTATTTGTTTATGATGAAAATTTCTTTCATTAATTGGTTTTATATTTTAATCACTGTTTAAAGAGAAATTTCTTAATTAGGTAGTATAAGATCTAAAATATAATGAATACTGTTGTTACTTCAATCCTTGAAAATTTATTGGCAACAGTTTTGTTTTAATTTTTAGCAATATTCATCTAATTTTGTCATGACAAAAAATAAATAAAGGTAACATAGGAGCCGTCGGAATGTTTGCATTATCATCAAAATTCTGCTTAGACATAACATAAACTATAACCGTCGTATAGCCGACCGACAGACTCCCGTAGCGGCCAGGGCAGTTGCAGTATATATAGAGCATCATACCTAGATTGCCGGGCAGTGCTAAAGAAATATGCCTTCTTCTAATGAGTAAAAGCAGAAGTCAACTGCCAGCCGCAACCATATTCAGTACCAGCTTTATAATTATTATTTATTTATAAAGGCAATCCGCGACAAAGTAATGCCTGCCTATGCTCAACTATGTCGACTATCAATGATTGACCGATATCAGTTCATGCACTGCTTATACATTTGTCAGATAAGGTAAAACAAAATAAATAAATAAATTAAAAAAAAAAAAATAAATAAATACATAGAATAAAATTTTAAAAATAATATATATATGTATATATATATATATATATATATATATATATATATATATATATATATATATATATATATAATTAAAATATAAATAAAAAATAATAATAATGAATAGAAGAAAATAAATAAGTTAAAATAAAAGAAGAGACCTTAAAATAAAACATACATATATGCATGAATAACCAAGCCAACCTTTAGCATTCACTGTCGAATCTCATTAAGTAAGATTTTATAAAACTATAATAGTTTTTAATGCTGTTTGCCATTAAGAAACAAAGCCGTTTTCTACCAGGAAATGATGATGCCCTGATGCTTTTGAAAATGAAAAATATTATTTGGCTCGAAGAAAGTCGAATCCATTTCGGAATTTAGGTGGCTACACAGCGAGGATTAGGGGAACTTCTAGGTGTTAATTAAACCCTATTTTGTAGTCCTAAATCCGAAATTGATAAGCTAATTACTGTAACACGCACAGTTTCTTTGTTACATGGGTTGGAGACGACGTATTTTTACAAACTAATATTTATTTAATATTAACCCGTAAAACGTGGTAAATCTAAGCAAAGACATTACTGAGGGTTATGCGATTAAAAACATGATGATGCATGAGATATCATACAAATACACACTAAAAGAATGGATATTTATTGAAAAAGGAATAACGAAGCGTCTAGGCGATCATAGTTTTCAAGAAAAAATAAATAAAAAGGAATTGGTAGCTTTGATGTGTTTCCCAAGTGTAGTGAAAGAATTTCTGGGCAACGAACTATAAACCTTTAATAGAAAACTATAAAAACCTCATAGATAAACTCTCGAAAGTCTATGAAATGCTAGGGTGTCGCATGTAGTAAAAAAATGCATTTTTTACATTTCCATTTGAATTTTTTTCCTGGACATTCGGGTGCAGTAAGTGACGAACAAGAAGACAGGTTTCACCAGGACATCAGGACGATAGAAATAAAGTACCAGGGGCGCTAGAATCCATCTATGTTGGAAGACTACTGCTGGTTTTGATAAAGAGATGATGATACAGAACACCAAAGGAAAAAGTGAAAGTTTTCATCACTGTATAACATCTCATGCAATATATTTTTTATTCATATAATCTTCAGTAATGTCTTCCATTACACTTCCAAGCTGCCGATTCATTTTCAATTAATTTTTCTTGAAAACGAAAATCAACTGGAAGCTTTCTTATTTGAGGCTCAGTAAATATGCCTTCTTTTAGTATGCCGCTCTATGATATCTCATATAATATATTTTTTATTAACATAATCCTCAGTAATGTTTTTGAATAGATTTAACACGATTTTTATGTTTATAACAAGTAAATATTAGATTGAAAAAAATATGTTTCCTTTGTTTTTCTCCACCATCCACCACCTGTAACAAAAAACTTCACGTTTTAAAATACTTCATATTTTCGTATTCTCAATTATCAATGTTATAAAAATCATGTTGACCTACATAATTGACAAAAATTGAATTGATATCATCACGGCAACTGAAATGAGTATGAAAAGTTGTCGGAATGGGCAACGGGCGAATCACTGAAGGAGTAATCTGCGCTGAACGGACGTGTAAACATCATAGTGGTCGACCGAAACGTAAACGGAAGAACTGTGTGCTGTCAGACCTGGAAGATTTGGGTTACGACGGGGTTCTTTGAAGGGTACTATACAGGCAGGGATTTTGGGTATTATCGAAGTCTTATCTCTGAGTTCGTTAAACCTTGCTAATATCTATAATAAATCCATATTAGCTGATCACTTTCCACTTTTAGCAGTATGTGAATTCAGCATTACTCTGGCTAATATTAATAAAATCACTCATATTTGTCAATCGTAATTGGTGGGAATCAATTATGACTTACATAAAGTTGGTTTTCGTTAGTGTATTGCATCTGGTTGTCATATATTCGTCTTTCTTTTCTTTTTTTTTTTTTTTTGTCAATAAGTTCATCAAGTTTGAGTATTTGTAACTAACTTTAATCACTCCATGTCCAATTAGTAATTGAAATCTACGCTAGTATTGGCGATTTATATTTCCAAATAAATCAGTACAAGAGTGTTTCTTTTTGGGATTCTGTCCACTTTCTGTTCAATTTATTCGTAGTCTCTGCTTGAAGAATATAGATCGCCTCGGAAGAGGGCTTTTTATCATAATCTGTTATGAGAGTAGATTTTACAGAGCAGATTTCAATTTTTTTCCGGAAGGAACCTGCTTATGATAGTTAAAACAATCTTCTGAATGGATTTGAATCAGACACTGAGACCCCAGACTTAGCTCTAGTTGTTGTCTTAGCATCAGCAATACTTTGTCATTTTAAGTTATCTTTATGGCCTCATGAGTATTAATCCAATGAACAAAATTAAAATGAAATAATAAATAAAAGTACAAATAATTATTTGATTGTTTAGTCTTTCTAATTTATTATGGTCACATTACAATAATACAGTTATCTTAGCATATTGTTATAACTATCGAATTTTGTTTGGATAAGCAAGTGATGGTATTTAATTGAATTATTTAATTTATAATGCTTCCATTGGCCTGGAATGACCATCACTAAAGATTGTGGATGTGGTGAGGAAACCCGTGACTTTATCAATAGTGGGTCTTGGAATGTAAAGGTCGAATTTCATCCTCTCAGCTCTACAATCTGCCAATAATTCTCGTCTTAGCCTTATAGAATCTATTAATAATATTTCGATTACCCCTCCAGAACAGATCTGCTTCCTGTGGCTTCATCTGGAGAAGCGACTAATTTAGAAACCTTACACAACACTGAAATAACAAGAAACTCCTCCTCGTTTCCAACTAAAATACTTACTAGAAAATGATGACATTATAAACTTCTAATTAATAACAAAAAACACATTTGCAGTACAATAATCAAAGTTACTCGGACATACGGAGTTGTGCTTTGGGGTTCCACTAAAGAAATTCTAAAAAAAACTTTTAACACAGTGTTTGACCGTATATTAAATTATCGGGCTCATATAATTTTTCTGTTATGTTGTTCGGGTGTATATTCTCTGAAATAGTTTTTTATTGCCAATGGTGAGAGTATGGTTGACCGTAAAAAATATATGTAGGAGAAGCTTGGTTGGGGGTGCGGTCAATAAATAAACACACAAATAAGAAAAAAGTTATTATATAGTGTGCCGACGTTTCAGCCTATGTTCTAGGCCATCATCAGGGCAGAGTGGCGAATAGTCAAGCGCACTCGACCCTAACCAAGCTTCTCCTACATATATTTTCCACGGTCAACCATACCCTCACAATTATGATTTTTCTTATTTGTATGTTTATTCATTGATCGCACACCCAACCGAGCTTCTCTTACATACGTTTCTTATTATCTTTTATTTTTTAATTGAATCGGGTTAAAGGTCCCTTTTTAGGGTTTTAGTTAAGAGTTAATAGATGTTCGATCAATTCGTGGCTTAGTTCAATTTATTGTAAGTTTCATTTGCTTTACACTCATTTAAATCGTATGCCTGACCTTTTCTGGCAGGAGAAGTTCACAAAGACCCTTTCGTCATTGGCCCACAGAAGCTGGTCCTGAATGTAACAAACCGTGATTGGGGTTGCCTCGACAATTATTCACTGCCGTTCACCAACTGGGTCTAACTATTCTTCATTGACCTTTGTTGACTAGTTTTCCCAGGAATCGGTAGTCTGTGCCAGAATCGGGTGATTACTAAAGTGATTTGAAGTGGTTCTGCTAGTCGATTAATTGACAGTAGTAAGATTTTCCATATGCGTTTCTGTTATAAGTGATCCTAAGTGCAGAATATTGGAGCAAAAGTATCTTAAATCTCTATAACAGTTATAAAAGTCTTTATGCCTGGAAATAGTTTTTCTTCACCTATAATTGTTCAACCTAGGACCTTCTGACGCCAAAAAATTCACTTTATTTTAAGTGACTAAGTAATGTTGCTCAAAATATCGGATTGCTACACAGTAAAGCATTCTATAGGCAATCAATCACATTGGACAAGTTCAAATATATTACAATATATTACATTAAAACAGTGAAATTTCGTCTAATAATACCTTATTATCTTATATGAAGGCCAAAAATTGAATTGAATTTTTAAGGAAGTTTTTATATAATATCAGCCAAAAATGAAATATCTGAAGACTGGTAAAAATATAATAAAAAAACTAAATACAATCTGAGATTGAGGATATATTCAAGCTTAATTACACGATGCTTCAGGTTGTTTGTGGAGCGGCTAACGAATCATTTTATTTGTGATTTACTTTTCCCTAAAAAAATTTCTCGAACGAACAATGAAATATATATATGGCCAACTTCACAGATTATGTAAGAACAATTTGGTTATCACAGCACTAAGAGTTATGAAAATGTCTACTTTACATATTACATATCTGTTTGCAACTAATGTTATAATAACATCAAAGTATCCTAATGTACAAAAAACCAAAGCGAATTAATAAATATGGAATTAATGAATGCTAAAAAAAATCTTAATTATTTTTTTAATCGAAACTATGAATTTTGGTCTTTGATATCCCAGCGCATCTTTCTTTTCACGACACTAGCACTGAAAGGAAGTGAAGGCTGAGTGAAAGTGCTTTAGCAAAAGATAAAATCTAAAACGAAAATTAAAGAAAATAGTACTTGAATTTTTTAAAAATATTATCGTTTTCCAAGATAATTGCAGCACCTCTTCGGAATACTTTTTCTTAATATTGGTTACTTTAAAAACGTTATTCCATCTTTCATTTTTTTTTTTTTCGGCAGCCAAAGACTTCTGAGCTACTATCCCACATTCTAAATACCAACCATAGCTATGCTTATAGTCCAGGCGCGACAGTGTTTTTTAAAAATAAATCTCCCAGACTTTCTCAACGTGATATCAGGAGAAGAATATTACAATTTGTGTATGTTTTAGATAAAATCTGTATGTAGTAACCTGGTGAAAAAAGCTCATAAGCATGCCGAAAAGTGTTTATTTTTTTCACATTTAAGACGTGAAATATATATGTTTCAGAAAAATACAAAATAGCGTTTAAACAGACGGAAAAAATGAGTTTTATACAAGTAAGAGAGGACACCTGTTTTTACATTGCACGTTGGCAACACAAAAATCCTATAATTTAAACGAAATTTCGTACTATTTATAATTTTTTTTAAATATTTTTTTTTACATCTTAAACGTGAATAAACAACTTTTCGGCGCGTTTATGATTTTCTTTTCAGTAGGTTACTACGTGCCGATATTATCTAAAGCATATTCAATTTGTTTCTAATATTTTTCGCCTATTTATCACGCGAGTGAATATTTTTCTCTTTCGATCCTGAGCCTTTATGACCCAGGAGTTTAACGCCAATTAGCAAACAAATAATCCTTTACGTGAACGACAACCGCTAACTGAATTCATCATTTATCATCCAAGGTGGCAATAACATTTTTTTTTTTAATACAAGTTATTACAATATACTATAATTACAATATACTATGAATAGAGGGAAGCTTTAATTGTTAAGGTCAATTTACATGACTAATGATAATCCATTTTAGGATTGACTTTCTAAAACATTTAAAAAAAGCTTTATAAATAAAATTGGACTACACACGTCCATTTATAAATTGTTTTATTCTCTGAAAAATTATGACTCCTTTGATAAAAAAACAAAACAATCTAGATGGGTTGTTTGGGCTTAAAAAGTAGGCGGGGGGAAACAACTGACTTAAGAAAGTCTGACAAACCACAAGGACGAATGAAGGATTCCCTGGAACTCTACCAAAGCTCTGATGGTTTGACATTGCCAAAGACGTGAAAAACTCGATTGATGTCAGAAGTTGGAGAGGAGCAGCATTAGACTGTAATAACTGTCGTGGACAGCATGAAGAGGACAACACCCATGAATGAACTACTAGTTATTTAAATGAGTAATGAGTACTATCTCCCCTGCATCTTACTCATTTTACCGTGTGACATTGACTTACTACTAGACTAATAGTTCAACGCCCAACTACACTTACATTAAAGCCTTAAGTATTTATTCTATTTATATTTTTGCATTTGCCAAATATTTCTTTAAAAAATCTCCAGATATTTGAAATATGTGTTAATGAACAAGGAAATAATAATTTATAGGGAGTAAAAATTCAATTTTGTTTCCTAAAAATATTTATAACATCATAAAAAAATTAACATCATGATTTCGATTTTTGTTCTATTAGGTCTTTAAACTTAATTAATTTGTATTAACTCCTAAACCTCCCTTTTTTTTCATAGCCTCTAATAAAAATTTATTTTCAGCTTTATTGCAGATAAAACGCAGACAAATTATATCATAATCCTGAAATTGCCCTTTAGATCTTTCTCATATAAAATTAAATAACATATAAGGAGTTAATTTAAAAATATTATGCACATTGTATGGCACAAAACAAATGTGAGTGCACAATTATTAGTATAATAATGAGAAAAATTAAATGACAAGAATCCATATAAATTTTAAACAAAGAGGAAAAACATAAATTAATAAATAAACAATAAGTGCAAATATTTCCCTAAACAAAATGACGATAAAATCCAATAATGAAAAGAACATGTACCTACATTACAAAAAGAACACATATTTGACAAAACAAAATTACAATAAAATCTAATAGTGAAAATAATTAATATTTAGCAAAAAGAAAACAAAAATAACAACACCAAATTACTATAAAATTCAATAATGCAATGTTACTACCCTATACCTAAATTTAATACATAAAAGTAAAGTTACATTTTATACATTTAGCAATTTAAAGGCAATATTGTTTAATTTTTTTTTTTTAATACAATTTTATATTTATTGAATAAATCATTATGTGTTGTTTGACTTGTCCCCCTTTTCAGTAAGATGTTATTAATAAGTCTGTATCCATCCTGTTCACATGTCATTTGTCATTATTTTAAATAAGTTTAAGTAATGCTTAGTTTGTTCGTGTTCAGTAAGAAAATTTGGTCCTTATAGTATTGGGACTTTATTTTATTTTATTTTCTGAAGAGTACGGGATGAATTTATATAACGCCATAGATTTAGTTGCCGATGTTCAGGCTGGAATTTCCATTGCACTGTAGTAAAAGGATTACGTTTTTAACATTTTATATTATATCAATATCAATTATATTATAACTATTGTTATAAATCATATCATTTATATTATAATTATTAGTATTATTAATTGTATGAATTTTATCATAATAATAATATGAATTACATTACAATTATGAATAATACGAATTATATTAAAACTATTGTTATGAATAATATCAATTATATTATAATTATAATTGTAAATGACATCAATTATATTATAATAATAATTATAAATTAATGAATTATATTATATTATTCTATATATTTTATACTGATAGTGGGAAGAAGGAAAATTCTAGTGTTTGTGGAATAATTTCTTCCTTTATATCTTTATATTTCTTTATTCATTTTTTATACGTCGTTCCACCAACGTTTTGGGGTACTCTCCCATTCTCAAGGTGTTCTTTTTATGATAAACTACAAATATCACACATGTACAACAGTCAGAATTATTCATATAAAACTATTGCTTAAATGTACAAATAAACAAAGATCTTAAAGATTTAACCAATTTCATGAATAAAAACAAAGAAGTCATAATCATCAAATCAGACAAGACTAAAAAATTGGCTATCATGTACATAAAAGAGTACAAAGAAAAAATGGAAGAGATGTTGAATGATAAAGCCACTTATAGAAAATTAAGACATGAACATTTTAAAGAATTAGTAGTCAAAATCAATACATATGTAACCAAATTACATAGAACTGGCTACATAGATAAACAAATTAAAAACCAGACTACAAGTCACGGACTATACTATACCCAGAATATATGGAGTGGTAAAACTACATAAAGAGAAACATGACTTGAGACCAATTATCAGTAATATTGAAGGACCCAGTGAAGCCCTTTCGAAATACCTAAATCCAGCACTTAATGAATCGAACAAAGGCAATCCGTATGACATAAAAAATCCATATGAATTAAAAAAGATATTAGGAAACACAAATATACAAAATGATATAGAGCTAGTTAGTTTAGATGTAAGATCCTTATTTACAAATATACCGGCAGAAGGTTGTATCAAACTACTGGATGAAAATTGGGAAAAAATTGAAAACCATACGAATATTAAAGATAAAAATACATTTTTCAAGGTCAAAAATAGAAATCATCTTCTTCTTTCAGATCTTGATCCTTATCCATTAGAAGGGAAAAATAAGAGTTAATTTTAAACCCTGCTTAAAATCGATAGTGTTTTTATAAAAAAACTCCTTTAATAACCCAATAATGGACCTTAATATCGAAATTATTTGAAAAACGTTTATATTCATATTCTAATAATACAAATTTAACATTTAACGAACTCATATATATGAATATGAGTGTGAATATAAGAGTGAATACGAAAATATTAATATTCAAACCTCTAAATACGAACTCATATATATGAATTATATGAATACGAGTGTGAAAATATTCTTATTCAAAGCTGTGAATATATTCATTCGTATTCATGTACACAGACAATTTATTGCGTGAATATATTCGTATGCAAGAAGCTAAAATGAGATTGTCGTAATTATCGAAAAGCCTATAACGTGTAATGAAACCGAACGGGTCTTTACTATTTTTAGATGAGTCACGAAAGTGTAAGACGGACGTGCAAGAGTTTACCGAAGGCCAGGTAAGCATTACATTGACTGTAAAGTTTCTGGAAGAGAGTAATTTGGTGTTGGTTGAGAGAAAGTATGGTACAGAATATCTCAGGGATAGAAGAACGAACATGCTTTCCGTCAACCTTTCTTGAGTGCAGATTTGTACGTCTGGGAAATGATTTAACATTGGTCATGCCATTTCCACCATTTATCGAATAAAAAATTATTATAATTACATAATTTAATTTGTATTGGTATTTTAAACCCTTTATACTTCATATTTTTCTTTTTCAAACGATGTTTTGAGCCTTCTGACTCATTATCACGTTGATAAACAAAAATATTAACATTGCTAATAAATTATATCTCCCCACATCAATATATAACAGCAGTTCAAAAACCTATTTAAGAACTTTTCTTTATTAAAAAATTCTTTGATAAATTAAATTATATAATAAAAAACTAAAACCCTTTGAATACAGCGCCATATTGTGGTAGCATAAACCTTAAGATTTATTTTAATATACAAATATCAATGTATAACTTTGCTTTCCTCAACCTGTTTTCTGCAGAAATTTGAAACTTAATATTGTCTATCATACTATGAATTTAATCAGATAGAACTTCTCTGGGATGTCCTAGTCAGATGTGTGAACGGAAACATTAACTCCCCTCATTACTTTCAGTAATTAAAAATAAAGTAAGTGGAGACAAACGATGTTAGCAGGTAAGAAGTAGCGAACATTATTTACTGGAACTATGCCAAGAAGGTTCGAAGCAGGCATTCGAGCGAGTAAAGGAACATCCTCTATTAAAAATTAACTTTTTTTTTTTTAAATTGTATATATTTTTTGTATTTGTAATGATGTGTTAAAGGCCTACTTATATACCTAGAAAAGGTGTGTCCACAATAGTGGACTTCGGAAACTACTATAGAAATCTCTGGAAATAGCTGCCATAAGCAATGATATCATAATCAGTTGTATAATCAATCTCTAATTATGCATAATAAAAGAAACATATAGAAATAATAAGTGCCAAATCAAAATAGGTGGCTCACTTTCAGAAGATTTTCAGAGTAGCAAAGGTCTTCTTCAAGGATGTTGCATGTCACCACCTTTGTTTAAAATATTTATTGATGGTTGCTTAAAACGTTGGACGAATAAATGTGACCTGGCATTCCCATCAATGGCAGTTACTTATATTATCTATTATTTGCTGACGATCAGGTGATCATCGCACAAAATGATGATGACGCAAGCTATCTGTTTAGGAAAGTATTGGACTAATACAAACAATGAGGCTTAACCGTAAATTATAAAAAGAACAAAGCACATGTGCACAGAGTTGGACGAAGTGAGCGACCCGTTATTGCAAATCTCGACCGATTGGAACATTTTTGCTACCATGGCTCAATATTAGAAAGCAACGGGACTACAAACATTGAGATGAAGAATAGAATCAGCAGTGGTAGAAAGATTATTGGCATATTAAATCCTCTACTTTGGAACGGCAATATCCTCAGTAAGACAAAGAAGTTAATATATAATGCACTTGTCGAAAGTATAATCTTGTATGGCTCTGAGACTTGGACCCTCAATAGAGTAATGGAAAAACGACTTTTGACAGTGGAGATGAATTTAGAGAACCGTTATTTAATTAAAATTATTTATTAGCAGCTTGTATTTTTAACAAATATATATATATATATATATATATATATATATATATATATATTTTTTTTTTTTAATGATTATGTAATGAAACTGTAATGATTGCATTCGGGATCCTTAGATGCACCCATGTTACCTAACATTATGTCGAGTTTGGGTAGCTCTTATTCTCCATCACTAGACTACAGTCCTTGGTTTATTCCTTTACTAAACTATCAATATTTTATTATAATTAATTATCCCATACTGATTATGTTTTCATTTGTAGTAATATCTATGTTTTGTAAATTAATGTTGTTTTATATTGTTCAAGAGAGGTCAGTCGGGGTAAGTGCATACTCGGTGCAAGTGCATAAATGGAGATTAGATTATTTCAATTCAATTTTGTTGGGAGAGCTGCCTCCTAGAAAAGGAATGAACCAAGGATTTTAGTCTATTGGTGGAGGGTAAAAGCAACCCAAACTAGACATAATGGTAGGTAACATGGGAGCATCTAAGGATCCCGAAGGCAATCATTACAGTTTCATTATATAATCATTATATATATATATATATATATATATATATATATATATATATATATATATATATATATATATATATATATATATATATATGTATCTGCTTAAAATATAAGTTGCTAATAAATAATTGTAATTAAATAACGGTTCTCTTTAAGTTTAAAGAAACAAAAACATAAACACATTTCCCATAATAAACCTATGCATATTTCAATCGCAGTTCGCAATAGTTGTATTAATTAAATTTCATATATATATATATATATATATATATATATATATATATATATATATATATATATATATATATATATATATATATATATAAATCAGAGATATAAAATGTTTGTTTGCAAAGTGTAATTTACTGTTAATAATTTTATTAATAAGGAATACAGTCTTAGAATAAAGTTTTTAAAAAATATATATATCCCCTTCTATAAATATTTTTTTATGGATGCAAGTACATTTCATTCTTACCGCAAAAAATGAATAAGTTAATTATATTTAATATTAGGATGATTTTCAGGAACCTTTTGCGAAATGTGATAAAACTTATTATAGAGACAGGATAAAGTAAAATGGATTTAATTTTTGCAGCTGTTTCGAACTTAGAAACGCGGCAAAATATAAATGCATTATTTATGGCTGGTTACGATAACAACTGACTGTAGCTACAAGCTCATTCAAAACTAAAAGCGGAACATGTCAGCTTTCCGCATTTCGCTCTTTATTCTCATAATACTCAACGGCCGCTTTAATAAAACCATGGTTCGAAGCTTCAGAAAAGTTGAATTAATTCGGCCGCTATACAAAAAAAAGGCTTAAACTTTTCGAGTGAATTGATTGACGTCACCCACGAAAACCACCCTTATTTGCAATCCTATTGAAAGTTGTAACTTTCAAGAGAGAGATTTAAAAGGAGAATTGCCTTCGATTATGAAATTTAGTAAAGAAACATCTCAATTGATTTGTAACTTTAAGTCAATCGAGGTTATTAAAAAATCATGAAGAAAAGAGATAGTTCGATATTTTTATAATATACTAGCTGACCAACCAATGCTTCGCTATTGCTAGATTTGGGTATTTATGGTATATAGATTAAATGAACACATAAGAAATTATTGTATATAGTTTAAATTAGATATCTACTTAAACATTATCGTTTTCAAATTCTTGATCACATACATTTAAATTGCTATTTTATTCAATTTTAAGTTCATACTGCATTTATCATACTATTATATAAAAGAACAAACCGTTTTTCGTTAGTGACCACTAGCAACGAAAACTAACGACCAATTTTTACCAAATTTTAACATCATCTTCATGGTCGCCAAAAGGCTTAGCAATACTGGAATCTAGCTATTTTTCATTAATATGTTATTAAAAATGTGATTAATAACTTGGTCCAATGGTAGAGAAAAAGTGTCCAACATGTATTAGTGTCACAGCCATGACAACTTCATAACCGAAGTTGTTCGGTTCGCGAACAATGGTTCGGCGAACCGAAGTTCGGTTCGTGGTTCTCTATACACTATACGAACAAACGAAAACTTATGAACCGTGGTTCGTCAACTCTACACACATACGAACTTTGTTCGTCGAACCATTGTTGGCAAACCGTTGTTCCCATGTGTGTAGGCCATTAAATGTTTACCTATCTCAATTTCCAACACAACACCAATACCAGTTAATATTCCACTACTAATTTAGTTAGCAGATAAAATAATAATAATAATAATAATAAGAAGAAGAAGAACTTAAAACAATATATATATATATATATATATATATATATATATATATATATATATATATATATATATATATATATATATATATGTGTGTATAAAATAAAAATAAAAATAAAAACAAAGGAAAATATGAGGAACTTAGAATAATGTATGTTTAATTTTTAATCAATTCGTATATGTCGATTTGTTTTAAATAATTAAGTATTTCAGTAATGAAGGGCTATTGTTGTTTGGTAAGGTTGTTAAATGATATTGGAGAAAAATTGGTATCTATCAACTGCGTGAAGTCAGTAAGTACTTTTTAAATTATAACGATTAACAAAAATAGCTTTATAAATGCAGACCTCATATTACATTTTATTTCTCGTGTTGTAACATTGAAGCAGTAATTACCGTCATTAAAAAAAAAAATAAAAATGAATATCTCATGAAGTTCACTGCTTCGAATGTTATAAAAAAAACCAAGATTTGATCAGTGAACTTCAAAAATTTTCCAGGGAAGGACCCCCCAGTTGCTTGAAGTATTCTATCGTCAGATACCAGGTGATAGTCCTCCCCCTCCAAAAAACAAAATTAAATCCTGGATCCGCTACAGATCTGAAGTGCTGTGACACTAGGAATACATATTCGTATATTAAGCTTGAAAAACTAGCCTTAGATTTACAAATGTTGTTTATAATAAATAAATAAAATGAAATAAATGAATCAAAAATATCCTTGAATAAATAAACAATTTTTCAATTACGAAGATTAGATTTTGAATATCCATTCTTTGTTTTGTTCATGTGACTCAGTCACGACTGTAATGGAAGGACAATTAGAGAGATATTACTTAAAATAAAGTAGATAACAAATTATGAAACTCGTGTTTTTAAAAATTTATATTTTCTTTCCTCTAAATAATGCTGGCCACCATGTATAACAAAATGAATTTCTTCTTTTTTATTTTTATTCTTTTCCTCGAACACCAGTCCTAAGAAAATTTCCTTCTTCCGATTTACAAGAGGATGACAATAGTTTAAAGGAGGAACGGAGGGGAGGTGGAAGGAATTGTTCCACGGTGAGATGTTATTAAGGTGCCCTTGTTGGAAGCGATGTTTATGCGTTTAATAAAAAAGAGACCCCACCTCAAGTCCTTTTTATACAGTGACGTAAGCCGGTGTTCACCATCACTTGGCAACATATGGAATTAGATACTACTCGTACCTTCCACTCCAATTGTATTCTGACCTATCTGTTCTCATGTTGTTTTCAAGAATGAAAAATATTTCCAACCCCTTTGCCGATTGCCCACGTCTCTGGAACAGTGTTCTCTGATGTAGATATAAATTCTGATTTTTTTATTATTTTTTTCGGAAAGCATCAGTGAAATGAAAAAGGTTTTGATTGGCCCTGAAATCGTGGTATTAGTAGTAAACAACCTATCATATAATCAAGTCAATAGAATTTATGTGATCCTATATGTTCTCTATCCTGATGATGCATGAATTGACTTTTTCTGAGGGTGGGGGGGGGAGAGGGAGATTTTTCTCTCATTAAGTAATAATTTAAAATACCGTTTCTCTCAGAAATCATATTGAGCAAAATACATTAGCTTATTTCACGAACAATAAAAAATTATCTATTGCATTATATCTACTATGAATAATTATAAAATTTCAATTAAATATAATAAAAACACCGAAGGCTCAAAATGTTTTTTTTTTTTTTTAAGTTACAAAACAAAAGCTTTAAGTATCTTATGTTACAGTTAATTACCAACCGGTTAACGTTTCATGACTCATAAAGACTACAAACAGACCTGATAGATAGATAAAACCATTCTTTCTAGAGATTATATCCGAATGATACAGTTAATTCAAAGAGTTCTTCTTCATGAATAACTGATTCAGGTGAAGGAGCTACTTTCATCTTAGGATGAGTAGAGTTCTTAATTTAGTCAAATAAGCTACCGCTCTGAATCCCTGACTCAGTAAATAGGTCAGGAGGGGATATTTTTTTCTCCAAAACAATTAAACACTCAGTAAAAATCAGTTTCATACAGAAGGATGGCTCAACAACCACGTTTCGTCTAATTCAACGGAATTGGGCAAAAAATTATAATTAGCAGAGGTGAAATGTTATTAATTGAGGTGATTTAGAAAATAATTTAATTTGCATCATATTCTTTGCAGTTGTAGAGTTTAATAGCCTGATGATACAGTAAAACCTCGTTTATCAGGACTAACTAGGACCAAAAGCAATCCAGATAATCCGGATAACATGGGTGATAAGCAAAACAGAATCCTTAAATAAGCAGATATAACTTTTATTACGAAAACACTATTTATAGCTGGCGAGTGATTCATACTGTGATACTCTAGACTCTAATAAACCTTTCTTAAAAAAACAAAACAACATTTTATTACCATAATGTTTTGTATAATCTATGCAGAAACTGTGCATTGAATCAATCTAAAAAGCGCATATTTGGCGTATATATATATACATAGCTATGTTCTTGCTGTCATGGTTAAAAATTATTATCTAATGTAAGCATTAATAGTTGTTTTATTGTCCTACACCTTGCCCGCTTCTCACCTGCAACACACCAAAACTCGAAGTCTAATCGATACGGGTTGGAGACTACTATTCGAGGTGTTTCCAGATATCTGTTGCTAAACTATAGCGAAGTAATATTACCTAACCTAATAGATGGATATCTTGCCAGCTCCTATTGACAATCAAAGTTCGAACCGAAATTTGTTGTACACAATTTACACTGTAGGGGGTTACAATATAGTTTGATCTGGACAGGGATTAACAAGTAACGATTTCGAAACATCAATATACCGAACCGCAAAAAATGTTATAAGTTTATCAAGATTATATGTATCGGAGAGCTAATGGTAGTAAGGTGATGTGGAGCAAGTGCGCAATAAATTTTACAAAGTTTGAATTTACAGGATTGTCAAATTTTTATTTTTTAAGCTAGATTTTTCCTCTTTTTTTAAAAATGTTCTTAAGAGGACTATTTTTAAATATTGCATTCAAACCTACGTTTCAACTACGTCCATTTTATATAATTTAATCGGATAGTACTTAGTACGCACTTTCTCCTGCCTTAAGAGGTAAATGCGTAGGTATTCGGAAGACACATTATTCTAGCAACAATGATTTTGGGACAAGAGAAAAAATAGTTGGGTTCCCAGAGGATTGTAGTATTGGTGTAATCATCGAAATAAGTTAAAGCTTGTCTGAGATCCGCATTTGAGAAAAATAGTTCCTGTTTTAATTCACTAGTCCATTGTCCATAACTAGTCCATGAAAGGCACGTATTATTATGATCAAAAGATCGAATTTCATCGAAAACAACTTCCAAACTATACCGACATTCAAGTAGCCGTTTCTTGTCAGAAGCTGATCAGAAGCCGGTTTTCTGGTATTCTTCCAATAATTTTTCTTTGAAAATGATAAGGGTAAACGTTTCCAAAATAATTTTCCAGCATCTTTCCTTATTATTTTTATTTCCCTCTGATCCATAAAGTAACATCAACATCTCGGAAAGAAACATTCAAGGAAATAAGGGCGATTTCACTTATTTTAATATTTTATTAAAATCCTGCACGTATCAGAAATGTATTTTGAGCTAATTTAATGTTTTCTAGGTCAAGGCATATGACAATGGGAATCAGTATTACATTACATAAAAGTATTTTTAGCTCCAAGGCGAGCTCTGGGTATTTTATATTGCTTCCTCACTACCGATGGAAGGGAAGCTTTGTATTCATGAAGTGAAAAACGATTCATCCTCAGAATCGAAAATTTGCACTCGTTTTACCTTTAAGACATAAAAAAAAACAAATATGGTTCCTTTTCTGTCTATGGTCAAATTCATGTGACATTAGTCATAGCACCTGCTACCGATCCAATTTTCAGGGATTTTGCGGGTTAGTATCTAGATGGTCCCATATTAATCTCAAATGCTATTAACTACTTTAGCTTCTGCATACGCAGACGTATCACCCTTGAAACATCTATATTTCAAAAACGACACGTCGTATTTGACTTTAATTTAAAGAAAAGTTGAATATTTGTGCAATAATGGTGTCATATCAATTTTATTAAATACCATCCTCTACTTTCGCTAACGCATACGCAAACGTATTTTCCTTGACACACACATATTTCCAGTACGATTTCGTCCAAAGTTGGAGTAAAGCTGGAGATTCGTGTAAAAATGGTCGAGCATCAATTTTATTAAATCTCATCAGCTATTTTTGCTTACGGATGCGCAAACGTATTTTCCTTGGCATACCAATATTTCTTAAACGGCTTACCCCGTAGATTTTATTATCAAATAGCAAATCATTGACCTTGATGTATAAGTAATCATATACACATTAGAAATGGTGAGACCTGACCTGACTGATCTACTTGGCAAACTTTTTTTTTTGGCCCACTGGTTAATTAGTTGAAATCATTTGGGACTGCTACATTTATAATTCTGCCATTTAATATTTGTTTGTGTATAATTAAAATTTCAGGGCGGTTATAACACTTGGTACTTTCATAACGAATTCTGGGTATCTTTAGCTATATGGACTATTAAATCGTCAAGATTTAAGCTAAATTTAGTTACTATTGTTGAGTTTTATGAAAATACTGTCTGTTCCTAAAAGAAGTGTTTGCTGAGGCAAATCCAGTACTTTCAAGGAACACTCTCGTCTCCGGATCTGGCGTGTACTTAGGAATCAAGCTATTGCAAGTAACAATAATTAGTTATATTACTATCTATTTTTTATACTAAACATGATTTTCTTAAGTATTGCAGAACGACTTGTGATATCGAAGAATTGGCTACCAATATTTTACTAAAATACAAACGGTCTGAACGTATTTAGTTGGTGATACAATCTGTTTTTTTTTTTTTTTTTCGATCTCAATATAAATAAAATCAGACAGGACAAAAATAAAAACAAGCCTGAAAAATATAGTAAAGCATCTAAGTAATGTTCAAATATTTAAACTGTTGAAGTACACAAAATAAGTTATCTGAAATGCGACTACCATAGGCTAATATATTAACAGTAGTGCAACCGATGGCGCATTATGCTAAAAACAAATGAGATTTCGATGACCTGCAGCCATTTACTACCAACTCGATAGATAGGGTTGCTGATCAAAATATTTAATTTTCTTAAATATAGAGGAAAAAAAGTAAAGGACTGTAAATTAGAGAATTAATTGTAAATTAATTTTTCAAAGAATTATAAATAGATTTGTAATTCTATTGTTTGCTCTTCGCCACAGACTCACTGGTTATATCTTATTTTATGGGCACACTCTGGTCTTACAAGGAATGTCTAAAGATTACCTTGACCCTAGGCATTATTCTTCTGCTCATTTCAGGAGCAGGATTTATGTGAATCTTAAAAATACGAGATTCTCTTAGAAAACATCTTGAGAAAAAACTAAGAGGCTAGAAGATGACGGTAAGAATGATGATCAAAATTGAAACAAAAAATAGAATAAAACTATTTAATGAATGCGGGTGTTTCGGTTTGTATGGTAGGCGTTCTTCTCGGCTGCAAAGACAAGATGCAATAAAGATGAAAATCATAGAAATATAGATATAGGATGAAAGTATATAAACGTTAAAATAAAAATAATTCGAAAGAACAATAATAAAAAAATTAAAAGCTAACATCTGACAGGTTAAAAATGAATAATATATTATATGGTTTTTCATTGTATTTAATTTACCTTTGTTGTCTATTTTATTTTAGGTCATCGAGTTTTCATTTTTATATCTTGCCTTTGTAGTACTGAGAAGAAAACCTACAACGTCGGCAACCATTAAATAAATATTGAGAAGTCTATAACGATATTAATTGATAAATTATTTGCCACTTCTATAAATATTATATTAGATTGATCCTTCTATATCAACGGATGTCAACTTATAAAGGATTTGTTTTAAATGTTAAAAATATGTATTAATTCATTTATATATTTATATTTTATTTTTGATGAGTCCGCGGACTATTTATAAAACTGTTAAGCAGAGACAGAGGTTTCGTCAAACTGATCATTTGATTCTAAAAGTTTGGCCAATAGTTCTAAGCTGCGGTAATATATTACTTTGGCCCGAAGAGTGCTGCTGTTGGCGCTTGAGCATGCAGCCCCGCAGTCCAATAGGATTATTCTTAACAAGATTAACTAAACAAACCATGTCAGCTAAAAGTATGAATTCTATTTTCTCACACCGAACCGCAAGCACGGACTATTTTTAAACTTTTAAAATAATATAAAATAGATTTGTGGAAAACAGAAAACTGTTAAGAACTGATGTAGTAGTGCCTGAAGTCTGAGAGGATCTTGCCCTATGGGCGACAAGAGTAATCTTTTTACTAACAATGAGAGTGCACAATAAGAGTCCGTGGCCGATTTTGATCAACATTTTTTAGGTGATTCTACACTAAAAAAAAGTTGAACTTTATCCTCCCGTTTCATGCAATGGGCCTTGAGCTGGAAAAAAAATATGCTGAAAATGATTTATTTTATATCTCGTGTTTGGAGAATGATATCTACATGATTTTTTCAGCTAAACATTTTTTTTTCAGAGCATATTAAAGGAAAAACATAAGCATTAAAAATAAATGATTTTTGGTCAAAAAAATTTAAGTGTTATTTAAGTGTTTGGTGTTTTAAAATTAAAAGTTTAAAACACCAAAAATGATTGCAGATTTGGATTCAGCACGTCAAAAAACGTTAATCTTGAAAAAAATCATCGAAAACAAAAAAGTTTTTGTTTCAGTCCTGTGTGTGCTCTAAATTTTTAAAGGCACAAAATTACATTTGGTTTTGAAGTTCTATATCTCCTCTTCAGCTTACCCGTTATCGACGTTCTGCTACTTGTTAAAAAGAGGGGAGTTTCTTCTTCCCATACATATAAAAAACTATTGCATTATCTTAGATGGCCTGGGTAAAAAAAGGTGACTACCAAATAAAAACAAAATTGAAGTTTTTTGCGGATAACTTTGGTTCTAAAACACGTAGGGACATCACTGTTAAAGCAAATTGTGTAGTTTAAGAACCTTTACCGATTGTTTCAAATTTGGTTTGAATTATTCAAAGGGTTCCTGATTTTTGAAACCTACGGTTATCATTACATATCAGTCAATACAACCTTCAGGTTGCTCTAAAATTCGATTATTTCGTTTAAAAAAATTAGATCAATAAATTTTACTATTTCTGGATCACGAATATTTTTTTATATTACTTATAACACTTTGGATACGGCCTTAAATATTCAAATTACATTTATTATACTATGACATCCAAGCAAGGCTGGGTTCGTAACCATGTACATAACATAATATAAAAATATTATTTGCGATCAAAAAATAGTAAATATTACACTTTTACACCACCGCTATAAACATTATCATATGTAAAAAAAAATTGTTTACCCTATTATAATAGTGATCTATATTACCTCAACAGACCTGCCAGAACGCTCAAAAATTTAATTATTTCATTTAAAAAAATTTAGTGTCTGATATTTAATATTACTTTTTCATATTTTTTTGTCTACGATAATGTTTATAGCAGTGCTTTAAATGTGCAATCTTTACTATTTCTTGATCACAAATATTGTTTTTGTATTATGATATGTACATGGATACGAACCTTTTAGGTCGTATTTATGTGTTTTATAAAAACATTATTCTTGATCTTAACTTATATATATATATATATCAAATATATGTATATTTGAGGTCCCAGTCAGATTTTCCCTTTTATTATGTATCCCTACCGCTTTAAAGTAGGGAAAGAGTCTCTGAGAATCTTTTGCCAATGTAAATGTTAAATAGTATGGAGTATCGACTTGATTGTTCGGAGGACATTGGAACGAAAGATGCGGATCATGTAAATGATTGAAAATTGAGCTGTCCTCCACATTTATGCCCCTTTGTCCAAGTGGTCATCTACTAATTTATCTAATTTACATAATAGTTTGTAATCAATGGAAACAGCATTATAATCTGTTACAATCATGATGGAATTGATGTCTGTGCTATTTTTTTTAAACTTACAGAAATAAAATATTTATTTTTAGTTTTATTTTGTATTTATTTATATTAATTTATTTTGAGATAAAGTTGCCTCGGAATGTGAATATTAAGCCATCACATACACTATATATATCGCATATAATATAATAGTACTAGGTTGTTACAAACGTCGTTGTGAATAGAATAAGTTTTATTAAATATTTAAATCTACACATTAAAATTATTCTTCAAAATATAGACCATCATTGCCAACTACTTTAACCAATCTTTCTACCAGAAGTTGAATTTGTCTGTCCTTGGTTTTCTCTCACATCCTGATTTGACATTCATGTTGTTTTGAAGTGCCAGCCTTTCAAAAAATGTGACCGTAAAAGACCATAGCCAAACAGTGCAATGTCAGGGCTGTAAGGAGGGTGGGGTATGATGCTAACACCCTCCATTTCTGAGAATATTTCTTTGAATAAGAGTGAACGATGGGCAGGAGCATTGTCTTACTGAAACATCACTTTAATATGATTGACCAAAGCAGGGGACTCCTCTTTTATAGCTCTAAATGCACTTTCGTGTTATTCACAGTAAAACTAAACATCTGTAGCCCTGCCATCTGGAACCAGATCAAAGTGCAAAACATCCTCATAATTCCACCAAACACAAAGCATTCATTACCTTGAAGGCTGTTGTACCCAGAATTGAACCGCCTGAACCAAAAACGCTACTGTATTACGAAGTCCCCCATTTTCACCTTCCATCGCACAAATTTCCTCAGCAGCTGTCTTCGCACTTAATCCTTTTTACCAGAACTGCCTCAGAAGACCACGAATGACAATTTTTTTTTTCCAGCATTATCAGTGAATTTATAAAATGGAGTGAAAGGTATAGACAGTTGGTATACATAATTAAGTAAGGGATTAGTCAAAGTAAACAACTATAAATGCATTGTTTACATCAGTGTTGAGTAAGGATTCAAATGGAGACTTTAATATCAGCAATGAATTAATGCACAAAGACATTTGTAACAACCTAGTATAATATATCATTTGTCGTTTGCTCTTTTTCGAAATGTTACGAACAAGGATATATTATTGTTGGCAATAAAAGAGTTAATATCATTATTGTACTTACATTTTTTGAAATGTTAATTATGCTTTTTATTAAAGGCTCTACAGCTCACCTTTTGTTAATCATGATATTATTCTAAAGGTACCTGTTCATAAATAAATAAAGAATACTATATACAAAAAAAGTTGGTTCAAACGGAAATAGGTATTAAACAAGGCCTAGTTCAAGTACTCTCCTCTTGATTTTTTTAACGAAAGATAAATTAAAATATGCCATATGCAAGAAAAGCGAGAGCACTGATCGGCCATAGATACTAAATCAGCCTAATTAATAGCATGGGAGTATCCAGGGGCGGAGCAGGTGGGGAAATTACCTCCCTTTTCCACGTGGAAAAAATTAGAATTATATATCAACAAATAGGTTAAATGGGTTGGCATTGCTATACATTAACCGTCAATGGTTTTCCAAAAACAAGGAGCAATTAGTGGAAGTTAAAAAATTGGCTGCTAATCCTCGCCAACTATTCTTTCAGATTTTTTTTTATTCAAGTTCTACAAGGCCTAGCAGAAAAATTTGGGCCCGTATTTATAAAAATGGTTTCGAATAACTTTTGTTAAAATAAAGAAACTGCTAAGAGTTCTTTATAAATTATAAAACACGCTGGTATAGAATAAAACTCAATGATCTAAGCAATTAAACAGCATGGGCATGCATTTAGACGATTCTTGATCGATAACAAGTTTACGAAAACAAGACCAGCATGTATATCGTAGAGGAAGACCGCTGGCTAATTTACAACAGCTATGTATCCAGGTTGGGTCAAGTTGGAGCACGACCTAGCAAGTGATGAATACCCTTTTAGGTGGCAGAGATGGAGAATTGTCGAGATTTAACAGCTCCATCCAGAAAGGTGCCGAGAGAAGGTTAAACAAGAAAAGGTAATAGTTGTAAATGTTCACATTAAAAATAAAATAAATCACATCTTGAAACAAATCTTGAAAGTAAGTTTTGTAGAAATACGACCTCTCCACCCATCACTCCTACTACCCATTACCCCTCCTCTTTCTCGTCTCTTTTCCCATTTCATTTACCTCTCTTCGCCATTTTTTTTTTTATTTCATTTTTCATCGGTAATCAATAATTAAATGTGAAAATTTTTTATTTCAAATCAGGATAATTTGGCAGTAATTTAAAAATATTTTGCTCAATTATTAATTTCACTTTCACATCGTTGATGATAACAGTGCGATCTTAACAACACAGTTATTTTATTTAAAACCAAGCCGTAAACGCATTCGTTCATTCATTTATTAGTGTTTTTCCATCCATCTTCATCGAGTTTAAATGAGACACTTCTACAAGACTTACTCGAGGTGTAAGGAGAAACAAGAGAAAACTAGACCAATTTAACTTTCCGGACAACCTCTATAAATCCAAAGCTAGTTTTCCATCTCCCATGACGCCAAAAGCATGAATGGCAAATAGTGAATGTCCATAGGTAATTTTATGGTTTCATCGCTGCACAATAATTTATATCCTTATCAGGAAATAGTTGTTATTACATTTAATTTCTAAGATTATTATTATTTTTGTTACAATATTTATTCCTGGATAGGTACCGTAACTTTGAGCTTGGACCCTAGGGGATAAATTGGACCCAAACCGTTAAAAGAAGCGAGGACGTGGTAAAGTACCAATGCAACCTGTTGTAGAAATTGTGAATTATGCATATATATTGATAAAGTGGGACCTAGGCGTGATTGAAAACCTGTTTTCGGTAGGTCCAAGTAGCGGTATGTTATGGCTGTGATAAATGATTATAACTTAAAAGAAAAGATCACTAAATTTCACAGCTCGCATTTTAACGAATTTAAAATCCTATTGTAATCGCGTCTGAACCCATAGGTATTCCTGTAAGGTGTATTTTCTTGTCAATAAAAATCTCACAGCCTAGATTCAAAAGGTGATTGCTGGAAGTGGTAGGAGTCTCTTTGGCTGTTCTTGCATTATTCTTTTTAGTTGCTTTTGAGCTTCCACCTACAGTATTTTTCCTACAAATTTTATTTCTATTTCATTTAGTTAATGGTATGGGCGGTAATTGACTGAAACCGTTATTACCGAGAGGCAAGGAAGAGAGAAAATAAAGTAAAGATTTTCCCTAAGTAGTTGTAAACATAAACACATTAAATTTCAAACTTCATATTTCCGAGAACAACTAACTAGTTGGTTGACATCCGCATGATGGTATAGAAGGATCAATCTCATAAGGGATTGATAAATTATTGTTAGTTCAATGCGAAACTTTTCTGTTTGATATAATCCATTTAAACATTGAACTGAAGATTAATGTTATACATTCAAAACTAGTTTTCAATAAAAAAAAATAGAAAAAAATTATAGAAGTGGCAAATAATTTATCAATCCTAACTAACTAGTTTGTAACCTATCTTACCAATGTAGTTCGATAACTATCAAAGTATTTATACTTTGAGGCGTCTAAAATATAGATGAGCCTTCTAACATAGAATAATAATTGTAAATCTACCAATAGGTGGTCTCTCCTCAAGTAATTGTCATACCATAAAATTTGTTTCGACGCACTGGATTATTCAATATTCCTCATTTTGAATAATATTTTTTTGATGCTTTGTTTTTCTGTTGTTCCGAATTTTTTTTCTGTATTTATTTTCAGAAAGAATATTATTTTTTGTGTGTAGAATTACTTATAATTTCCTTGCTAATTTGATCGTAGTTATCTTCGTTTTTAATGTATATTAATTTTGGTTTATTTTTTCCAATAATGGGCCATTGTAATCGACCCAAAAATTAATTTACTTAAACATTTGAGACTTTAGGTTTCAAGATACGTAGAATCCAAAAATTGAATAAAAAAAAACAAAAAAAAAACGTCTTTCCGCTGAACGCCGTCCTTAACTTGTTTTTTTCTTCACTCTTCCTGGTCCTGTTTGGGTTTTGCGCATGGCACTCCAATCATTGTTCTTCAACAATTTGTTTATTCCATGAGTGGATCGGAGTATTTGTGAATGCTTGTGTATTAGTGAAAGTACGAAGGTTGGCGCTCGTGTTGGCTGTTCCCCTTTAGCGGTCTTCTTTTACACATCTAAATGATTTGCTGCTTTTATAAGGACAATGGGATTTGTTAAACGGCTTGTCAAGTGTATGGGTGCCCCATTAGTGCTTTCATACTTCGTAGTTTACGAACATTTGACAAGTTGTTTGAAAAATGGTTGGTTAATAATGTGGAGCCTAGGTGATGCACTATATCTATTTGGTTAGATATTTTTAAGCAGGCTTTGTTCATTATACAATTTCTCAAATGTTTGTAGAGTGGCAAATGTGAAAGCACAAACGAAGCACCCACACACATAACAAGCCGTTTGACAAATCCTATTGTTTTTTTTAGGCCTGGGACTTTTAAGTCGAGACTCATGTTGCGATTCAGAATCGACTCAAGTCGCGATTCATTGTTCGGCCTCAGTCCAGACGCTGACCCGCAACAAAAACTGTGACCACACTAAAATTTATGTTCCCGTTCAGTCCCAAACCAATGGGACCGGATCAAAAATAGATTTTATTGGTTAGTGGGGAGGGGGAGAGGGCTGAAAAGACTAGATGAATGTAAAAATATCGTGGCAAAGTCGAAGCATGCGTTTGTTCCTGTGGTTGTATAGACGGCTGCAGTAACAGCGACGCTTGCTCGTTCCTATCACGTCCACATTGCCAACAGGTCGCGCACCATTAATCCGTAAAATTCCGTATCAGTCAAGATTCAAAAGATTCAGAAAATACTGACCTGCAGTATTTTAACCCAAATTATCACCAAATGAGTCGGGGAAATCCCGAGACGCAAAAGAGTCGATTCAAAGAGCCCCAGTGTGTACAAGGCTTTAGTGAGGAGTCCGAGTTAGCCTGTTGATGTAAGAAGTACTATCTCAGATCTGCATATGTGTTATCTTATCTTTTTCCATAATGGCTTAAATGGCAAAGCGTTGACTGGTCAGTTATTTACTGGTATTTGACAGGGTTGACTCTTTGTATTGTAATCTTACAATAATATTCTCATATATAAAAGAAATACATTGTAGAATGGTAAAAAGTGAACTAAAAAAAGGATTTAACCAAAGGTAAATTTATAAAAAAATAATGGATTCATAGTTCGCAGAGAGTACAATGAGCACAAGTTTATCAATTTGAATCATACATGAGAAAACTTTAATTGTAAAGCAAATGTTACATTTCTGCCCAATTCTTACATTTTATTACATTTCTGCAAAAAATGTCTGCCCAATAATTGGAAATAAATCTTCTAAACCATAAAATTATAGGAGGACGAATTATTTACCAAACCCTAAGCGGATAGGCCTAGCTGCAGCTGCTAGGTTTTTACTCCTAAGAGGATTAGCCTCAAGTCCTCTGTGTTTGAACGCTCAAAGCTGACATACCTCATGATGGAAATACCCCTCAATCCTCTTTTTACACTAACACTCCCTAATATGTACAATTACGCCAACAAGAACGCTAAAATTTTGCAATAAAAAGGTGACACCAAACCATCCCCAATTAAAGTTAAGAAAAATGATTGGCCTTGTCTGCATTTTTTCCGAATTTTATGTACCCATTAAAGAACTAAAATACACGGCATAAAAACGTTTCAAAACTTATAATATCTCGCCCGTTTTTTTTTTGTTTGTTTTTTTATATTATGCATAATTGATTAGAATTATCCAACTATACATCTATATATATTTAACTATATATCACAATTAATTAACAAACAAACGCCCAAACAAATATATATATATATATATATATATATATATATATATATATATATATATATATATATATATATATATATATATATATATATATATATATACAACAATATTCATTTTTATTCTTGCTAGGTAACCTTTAGTCCAATTGTTCTTTGAAGATTAAGTTGGAGGAAAACCATTATCTATGTAAGATTAAAAAAAAAAACCTAACCTCACTCTTACCAAAACCTCAGTACATCAGCCTCAGATGGGTACGTTGCTGGTTTAAGAATGTAAGTGCACTATTAATAGATTGTGCTGTGCTATAGTATTCTTGTAATAGCTTTCGCGTAAGAAAGAGTCTAAGTTACTTTATTCTCACTTTCCATTGAATTATTGACATAGAATTTTGAGAAATTGGTATGGTAATGTACGATACATTAAATTGACCACAATATTGACCAAAGAGATCAATTATAGAATTATTGAACTGTTGTCATTGTCTATCCACAATGTTTTGCAAAAATGAAAATCTCAGTGGCGGATTAAATCCTTTATAGGGCAAATCTACTGAGCTTTGCGGAAATAGTTTTTTTACCAATATATTTATTCTTTTAGGTATCTAATATTTAGTTCTTGTATTTTTTATGAAAACAATTTTTTTACTAGGAAACAATAGGCTGGTATAACATATGCACCAGTGCCCTTTTGCAGAAGCTTTATCTTACAAAAGATTTATCTTACAGCTGTGTAGATGAGTTTGAAATTCCTCATTTCTTGTTTTTGAGAATAAATAAACGTTTCAAATTTGTTAAAATATATTAAAAATCTTCTTAGTATTTTGAACATCATTGAACTTAATTACAAGTAAAATATACCTATATTAAAATGAGATATCAATCAATTAATTAATTAATAATAACATTAATTATATTAGATTGATTTGGAATGACAATAACAAAGAAAATTATTGAAATAAAAAAGAAATATCAAGATTCACCCAAGTTGTTTTCCCCAAAATACTGAAATATCATCCTGCCGACAAATCGGATGTGAAAAAATGGCTTAGAATAATATTCCTACGTATTTTTCTAATAGAGCAAAAGAAATATAATGATTTAATACTTAAGAGTATTAATTTTGTGAGAGCAACAATAGTTTGAGGTTGAACGCTTGCTTGACTGTCACTGGTACAGACGTTGTACCAATCATTATTTACCGGCTATTTCGGTGGTGGTAAAATCCTTAACTTATTTTTCTAGCTTCGCTGTCGTTTAGTACATTCCAATGAAACTATTTGAAAAATTCCAATTGACGTATTTGGCTCTATAACAGCATGTGTACCGGTGCTCTATAAAGGGTTAAACCTTGCGGGGATTAGAATCGATATTTTGGGGCACTGGGTGACACGATATTGCGGGCCCTCATTGGTTAGAGAGTACTGATACTGGTAATGGTGGGGGGGAAGGAGTCCGGCACATTGGCCTATATAATGCAATTTGAAGCAGAAGGAGGGGGTCAGGAGAATAAATTAATGAGTACAAAATTACCAGCACAAGTACAATAGTACAAGTGTGTTTAGAGGTTACAAGTTACTTATCGACATTAGATAATAATAATATTATTCATTTTTTTTTTAATTGCTCGTTTTTAATATAACTATCTCAAACGTTATCGCGTTTAAAACATTATAACAATGTTTTAGCAATGCATAATTTATTATTTCCTATGGCCAAATCTGCCAGATAGCCTTCTCATGAGACAGTAGGGGTGTGATGAAGAGGGAACCCCTTCATCTGAATGGGGTTAGTTGAACACATTACGCTTCCCTCCTCTATTAAATTTTAACATTATAGAGCCGTATAAAGTTAGGAAATATTATAAGGCTTGTAAACTGGACTCCGACCTTTACCTTTACCTCTGCTCTTTACCGACCTGGAGCCATATATTTTCTTTAAGAAGAACCAAAATAGACCCGATTGATTTCGAGGGATTGATGGATAGGGCGAGTAAGGTTTTGGTACAGGATTTTAGTGTCAAATAAATATCAATATTGTATATCATGTCTTGTCTCAGGAAATGCCAGTTATTGGAGTGATAATAGTAAAATAAATTTGAATACAATAGGCACTTTTAAGTAGTAAGGAATAATCAATCATTATTAATTAGAGACGAACTGTATTTTTGCAATCATAATTCCTTTAAAACTACTTCGTTTCTTATTAATATTGCATAAATCCTATTAATTTATAAATAACGGATGAGTTTGGATCAATTAAATGAAGAAAAATAGCAAAAATAAAAAAAAAAAATTAGATAGGGAGCTTTTTAGGTTATTAGCGTTTTAGGTTCCTCCAAGGGCCCAATTTCATAGTAAAGTACAAAACTACAAGTACAGGTGGAAAGGTTCGTGTTGAGAGGTTACAACTTACTTATTGTTTTTAGATAATAATAATTGTATTCATTTTTTTTTTAATTTACTGTTTTTTATAATAAAAAAGTTAAAATAAAAACAACAATAACAAAATTTTTATTATAATTATTTCTTTTTTAGTGACTGTGTAATTGGACTTGGTCAAGATTAGTCTTAAATATGGCATTATATACATTTTAACGCCTTTTGAAGTATGTATATGGTTATATATTAGAATTTAAAACAATAATATATTTAACAGTGTGCTGCGTTGTAAATTAAACTAAATAAGGGCCTTTTACAGAGATGCCTGAGGATGATTTAAAGGCCGAAAATTTTCATCTAAATAAATGAACTTGGTAAAATAGTAACAGCCTGCATTTATTTTTATATATAAAAGCATTCACCTTAAATAAACAAACATATACTATTTGAAATGTTATCGTGTTTTAATACTATAACAATTTTTTAACAATATATAACTGAATAACATCTTGTAATTTACTTTATAGACACCCATGATAAACTACTAAAGTACATGTTGAAGTTAGCCCTTGACTCACTACGCCTTTGACTAATCCTGTATAATACGATGATATTTAAAATGGTTATATTGAAAATAGTAAATTTAAAAAAAATATTGAATAAAATTATTATTATCTAAAGAAAAGTAACCTGTAACCTCTAAAAACAAAATTTTCCACTAATATTTTTACCTTTTACTTTTGTACATTATTATGAAATAGAGCCCTGGTATTTAGTGTAATTTTCTCCACCTGGTGTTGGGAGGGTTAACAATTGGTAAAATCCAAATTATATCCATAATTATAAATAATAATAACTAATAATTAAAATTAACACTGTAATTAGTGTTACGCGAGCGGTAATCCTGGACGCGAATGCCCGCTGCCGATTCTTTGCATTATATCTAGATAAAAGTTGATCGAACAAAAAAAAAAAAAAAATGAATAAGACAAAACTTGTATAAAATGTAATTTTCTACAAGTTTTATTATAATAACAGAGGACGCATAGTAAATGAGTTGTTATAAAAAAACCTATTTTAGTAACTTTTCTTGACCTTTGATCTTTAATAACTTCAGAGCCCGATACGAGATTTTATCTTTTTTTTAGATAACATTTAGAAGGTCAAAATAAAGGTTCATGAAAACTTTTAGCTTTATATCTTTCATTCCTAAGTTGAATCCATATTTGCCTGGGCTATTAATATTTAAATATGCGCATCACCAAATTCTTCAACATAGCTGAAGATTATTTATTTCGAAATGCCATGCGGAGCCTCCTAGACTTAAATAAAAATCCAAGTTCTTTAGTGCCCTGGGCCGATTATCTCTTTTCAAGGCATTTGGCCAACTATTTAAAAGCTAGCTGTCTTCAAATAGTCTGTGGAGCCACTTAGGAGCATGGCCTGGGCTTGGCTCAGCTTCCTCCTCACGCACCATTCGGACACGAGACATACCTCTCTGCCTGTGCTTTCAATCTGGCTCTGCTATCCTCGGCAACTATCGTCGACATAGGCCGTGGCAAGGGTCGGGCCCAGGAGTGAGCCCTGCGGACAACCTCTCTCTATCCCCCTCTCGACCTCGTATTAGTTACCTCTGATCTTCATGCTCCTGCATAAGTTGCTGGTGGTGTCGAACTTCTGCAGCCGCTGCACAATGTGGCCAATTGTGAATGTAGCAGGGCAAAAGCCCAATCAAAACGAAATTTAAGATTATGAAATACTTGTTTGTAGCATTAGGTAGGATGTTAATAAACGAGAAAATACAAGAATAATCCGAGGATAATGCTAATTCAGCACTTGGGTAAACAATTAACTTATACCTTTTCAACTCTTTCATAGTTAGGAGATAAATTAGTTCTTCAATCTCTTACCAGTGAACAGTATAAGGATGTTGTAGTTTTTTTTTTTTTTTTTTTTTACTATTTCACGATGGAATAAGTAAATACTAATGCTGTTTTTTTTTTAAATTGATTTCAATCACAATAAGAATCTAAGCCAATCTACAACGTTAACCTATACAGAAAACTGCTTCTCGTTCTAGTCTGCAACTTTTTATGTACATCGAGGTGCGACTTAAACTTTGATTCATTGTGCCTAGCAACATGTAATATTAGCAAATATGTAAAACTTAATCACCCGTTCTCGCCCGTTTAAAAGCAGTAATAAGAATTGCCTTTCAGGTGGAAAACTGGAGTTTTTGAAACGGGAATTAATTGAGGCATTGAAAGCAGCAAATCATAGTTTTAACAATTCTCTTGAAGAAAAATGTGCTTGATTGAGCTGATAAAGCTAACATTTAGTCGAAGGACTCAAAATGTTTTTAGATAAAAATTATATTTTTTATTCCAAATGTTCAGGACTCAGTCATCATGATTTTTTATTGTAAAAACCAAAGTTTCGTCACAAACACGTTAGTCATCATCAGGCCGAAATATAAATAAAGATAAAAGAAATATAGATATGTTAGCAATAAAAATACAGAAGTAAATAACAAAAGAGTAATGATAATGATTATTTATCAATTTATTTATTCAGCAAATTATTTATATGGAATTCAATAACTAAGTGATAACCATATGAAGATAATTAGAAGATAGTTGAGCGGAAAACTGATAGAGACCCTACAGTATATTGTTCTAGAAATTAAATCCTGAAGATTGGGCAAAACCACGAAACGTTGGTGTAATATTTTCGAGTTTTGAATAAAACCATAGTATGGAAGATATGGAATTTTCATATGTTATTGTTGACAATTAATATTCTTCCAAATATTAAAATATATTATTTAAACGAATATAATGAAAATACCAGACTCAAAATAACTACGTCATTATAGTTGTTTTGTATTTAAAATTGTTTGGAAATAGTAAAAATATACTGGTTTCAGACATAAACTGGTTTTGAAATCAATTAAAGACCATTTTTGGCAATAATAATTATTCTGTATGATAGAAAATTATTTATTATAAATACTGTGGCTTCCAGACAGTTGTCCGCTAGATTCTTAATCGGTCACACTGTGCGCTGGAGGACCGAAGGCAACTGTACGCTGTTGAACCCGAAGGATATGTCGAAGAGTACCAACATCACGTACTTCTCTGTCCTCTCCTCCACGGCCCCTACGCATTCTCAGTAACGCATCTGTGGTTCCCTGGCCTCGGTTCGAATTGCCGTGGGTGACTAGCAGCATTGAGGATCGGCGAAGTCTGGTAACAATCATGTACTCCAGGACTTTGCTGACGACTGG